>SDVV010030344.1:0-11688 GCA_016164225.1 Gammarus roeselii
CTGTTGATTCAGGTTTGTCTGCTCTGTTTGAGAGAGCTCCGGATGTTGGCACTCGTGGGCATCCTTTCAAGCTGGTGGTTCCTTGCTGTCAGACAGACTATAAACGGAGATTCTTTTATTCTCACTGTGTGCAGATTTGGAACCGGCTGCCCGCTGATGTGATGCAGTGTGATTCACTTCGCGGCTTCAAGAGGGCCCTGGCGGAGGAATTGGGGGCAGTGTTGTATGAGTTTTGCTAGACTAAATTTGATGTGATGTTGTTGCTTTGTTTGTGTTGTAGACGGTTGTGTGCAGTTGTTGACTGTCTTCATTGTTTTGTTTTCTTTGGACCTATTGAGCGCATTCCGACCAGCGTCCTGCTGCAGTACTTGTACAGTGCTGTTCATTTTGATTGCCTGCGCGCAAAGGTGTACTGCCTCCCATGCCTGCATGCCCTGTTGGTGGGGCTGTGGGGGGCTGCAAAGGTGAGATACAAAGGTGAGTCAGATTCCCTGGCTGCATTCAAGGGGTCGCTTGCAAAGTTTATGTGTGATGCTCTTCAAGTTGGTTTAAATTGGGGGAGGTTCTTCTGTAACATGTTGGTATCCTAGCTTTGAATCTACCTGCTGGATGCACCACCTCTCCTCCCACTTTTTTTTCTAATATATGTTTATATTGCTGTCATGCTGGAGTGGGGGGTTGTGGTGTGTGTGTTTGTTTGTGTGTGTGCGTTTGTGGGTGGGTATGTGTGTGTGTGAGAGTGGGTGTGTGTGCATGTGTGTGTGTGTGTGTGTCTGTCTGTCTGTATGTGTCCTGAAGGAATCAGGCATTCTAAAAGGCAAGAATATTGAACACCAATAAGATTATTGCACCAATGGGTGCAGATTCCTGAGGCACATGAGAGAATTAACATGGGGAAATATCAGGCAATAGTAGATGGAATTTGTTACTGCAGAAGAGTAACATCAAAGTACTCATAAGTGCAACATCAATCAATATGCCTGACTAAGGCAACTCAAATTCACACATTAAAGCTTATTCTATCTGCACAACAAGGCAACAACATTAGGGTAAGGAACTAACAGATTGCAAATCATACACAATTGGCAAAGCATTCTGATCAACACACTAAGCAAAAGTCCATAATATAAAGCATGAGCTAATAATGAAAATATTGCTTCAGCAATATGTCCTGCAAGCAAGTGAAAAGCAGCATAGCAGTGAATGAAAATATTGACAAGGCAGACACAAGAAATTGATGAACTGTAATGACAGCAGAATTGCATCATCAATAAACCTGGGTTCACCAGACAAAACAAAGCAATATAATAAATTCTGATGATGAGCATTCCAATGTAGAAATAAATAAGAAGAATTCAAAATAATAATAAATTTAAAAGATGAAATGTCATTAATGCAGTAATAATGAAGTTGAATAGAAACATGTACAAGAATTGCACTAACTCATGGGTGGGTGTTCGTGCAGTTGTCTGTAGGCAACCATGCAGCTCACACCAAGGCAATGACTTCAGACCAGCTTCAATGGATGCAGTGGCTTACACAATTAGTGAGGCAGTTGGCAAGCAATAATGTAATAAGTCACTATCGGGACTGGCAAAGCAAGGAACTGAGGCTTACAAGTGTAAAATGACAACAACATGACTTTTGGCCCAAACTGGGTTGCTTTTTGACAGTGAGAAAATTATTCTGAAGAAGAACATCTAAGAAAGCAACATGTGTCAGTCAGTGTATTTTGTTTTAATAGATCAAGAAAGAGAAAGTTTGTAAAAGAAAATGGCATTCAACTATAACTCAAAACAACTCGAATCAGCACCTGAAGAGAGAGACACGACCCACAATGTCGATCTAAGATAGTCACAGTTTCATTCCTCAATAAACCAATGCTGACAAGTGTCAATGCTGGGCACCATTTTGCACTGTGCAGATACTAATGCCAGGCACAATTTTTTACCGTGCTAGTGCCAATGCCAGGCACTAATTTAGCTGCACAGATGACAATGCCGGACACAGTTTTTCAGTAATAACCAAGTGATAGTGCTATAGCTGGGAGTTCTTTAGCGGCAATTTTGGTAGAATTTGTCGCGTCGTGTCATGAACATTTTGATTGTATGGCTGTTGACAACTTCCCCTGGAAGTCTGTTCCCATTTTTGACAACTCTTTATGTGAAGAAATTGTACCTGATATAGAGCGTGGAACGTTTTACAAGGATTTTGTATCCATTATTCCTGGTTACTCAGTTTGCATCTAGAGTAAAAATGTCTGCCCACTTGCTCGACATTTTCCTTACCCTTCATTATCTTCCAAACTTGGATCGTCACCTCTGACTATGCGCTTCTCTAGCAAATAAATGTCAAGTTCACATAGTCTGTCTTCATGAGATTTATTGGGCGGCAAAGAGATAAGTTTGGTAACACTACTGTAAATTTTTTCTACTTTAATAACGTCTTTTCTAAGGTTTGGAGACTAGAATTGAACAGAATACTCGAGCTGTGGTCCTACAAAATGCATTATATATATAACTTGAGAACACTTTATACTTTTGTTCAAGATTGCGCGAGATATCATGCCTAACATTTTATTGCCTTTGGCCTCCTGTAACTAACCAAAAACAGGCTTAGACAAGTACAGGGTATAACCCACCTTGAAGCAGGGAATAAAATGTATCAATACAATATTGAAAATCAGAGAAGGGTTGTGCTGAGACAAATACATGATAGGCTGCCCCGGTGACAGCGGGATCCTTTGCTCTCAATGTTTGAGTCTCAGTCTGGATTGTTCTCGAGCTCCCAGAAACCCATGGTAAGAAATTCTCACCTCCTTGCCTAAATGTCCTTTGTTCTTATGGTAGGGAAACAAGTCTGCTGCCTTGAGGTTACCTGTTTCTCTAGTGCCATAGAAACGACTAGGGTACATCTTGTGGGGTCTTCCATTAGACTCAGGTTCAAAGGCTCTTTCCTTCCTGGCCAATGGGGATCCCCTCACTTTGGCAAAGGTGAAATCATACAGTTTGAAGTTGTATTAGGAATGTCAACTAAGTAGTTAACAGAACTTCAAACATGGTGGCAGTAGGCAATTGATATCAGGCTGAGCAGCAGTGGTTGCTGAGGTCCATGGTAGTTATAGAGGCTTCCATGATTAACTTAATCAATAGCTATCAAGTTAGTTTCAAGTAGCAGTTAATAATCTGTTCATTATATGCAAATTTGACAAACCTGCATCATAAGTAACTGGCCACCAGATAGTAATTGGTCTCTTACCTTATACCTCTGCAGCCCCCTCCAACAGCGCTACAAGCAAGTGAGGAGCAGCAGAGCCTGGGGAGGCCAGCACAGCCATGCGGGCTAGCATAATATTGAGAACAACTATGTTAACACAGGTATAGGAACTGGAATTAGTGGGCACCATTAACTATCGCATGAACCATCCATATGAATGGCAGAAAACTATATGAACAAATTATTGAACAGCACACTGTACAACAAAGAAGCATATGAAGAAGCAACACATCCAGACACACACACACATACCCACCCACACACACACATACCCACCCACACACACACCCACACACACACACACATCCCACACACACACACAAACAAACACACACACACATCACAACCCCCCACTCCAGCATCACAGCAATATATACATATATACACAAATAAAAGGGGGGGGGGTGGCACATCCAGCTGGTAGATCTAAAGCTAGGATACCAAAATGTTACAGAAAAACCTCCCCCAACCTAAACAAACGCAAACAGAACATCACCCAGAAACTTTGTTAGCAACCCCCCCTTGAATGCAGTCAGGGAATCAGACTCCAACATGAAACTTGGAAGGCTGTTCCACAACTGAACACATCGTGCTCCAAAGAATCTCCTCTTGATGTCTGTATTACAAGCGGGCATCAAGAGCTTATAGGGATGGCCTCATGTTCTTGCATCAGGAGCTCTCTGAAAAATACCCAGCCTGCAGATGATCCTCCATTCCAGTAGCTTGAAACAGGCTGAAAAATAATAACTAAAGAATAACAGACACTGTAGAGAGCTTGCACTAGAACAGCGCATTACAATTCTCTGCAGTAACAGCTTTCACCATTTCTTATAGATCCTGCGAGTAGTTAATGAGATGGGGAAACCAGATCAAGTATGATTTGATGGGCTGAGTGACAGAATTGCATTTCATTCATTTGTCAATGCTATTAGAGGTAATTGTCTTCACATAGTGTGATTGACCTGCATCCCTAATTTAAAAAATGCTCAAATTGCTTCCCCTATGATGAGTGTTCTGAGGCAGGATCATGGTTTCTCACCTTGTCTTGTATTTGGAGGACAGTGGAAGCCTTTGCTTCATCAGTATGGGTTCAGAAACTCCTGGTCGACCATTGATCAGCTGAAACTGGATTACACTATGTTTCAGACTTTATTAAACTTTAATTCATGGTTGATGTCAGTTGCTTGATTATTTGAAGGCTTTTGATGTTATATAAACTCCCTTTCAAATCTTAAGGATATCAGTTTTAATCATGGGATGTTAATTTTGATTTGTTCCTTCTTGGTGTACTGTAACGTGAAGGTGGCTGTTGATAGTGTTTGTGGGAGATCTTGGTATGTGGCAAGTACAGTTCCAAAAGGTTCTCAACGTCAAGCGTAAAGCTATTAAGCCTTCATTTTCCTACCGAATCCTTCAAAATAACACACCAACATGGATGATCAACCCACCACCTGTCAACCTGCAATGTACCCCAAAGCAACTACTCAAACCAACGCGTACCGGCAGAAATTCCAAAGACTACTCGAGGAAGAATATTTAGAGCACCGCCACACATACACTGACCGCTCCAAAACCGCAGATGGAGTGGGAGCAGCCGCTGTGTGTGGGGGACACCCCACAAGAGGCCTCCGTGTTCTCTGCAGAGCTTTGCGCACTTGAACTAGCTATCTCTATTGCAAAAACACATTGCTTCCCCCAATACTTTGTATTCTCAGACAGTCTGAGTGTCCTTACCCAGCTTAAAACACTACATTATGAACATCCAGTTCTACACATAAATGCAGCACAATCTCTTTGTGATGACCGAGACAGGTAAGGCAGTATAATAGGAAACAAACTTGCGGACTCGCTTGCTAAACTGGCATCTACTCACCAAGAACAATTTTTTGCATTACATTACCAGGACTGGTTCCCCATCATCAACTCCCATATAACATCCCAATGGGATGAAATGTGGCAACAGAGTGGACAAAAATGCTTTCAGTCAAACCCTCAGTCGGAGAATGGGAACTAAAGTTCATCAACAGAAAAGACCCGTGCAACCTACAATGCCTACTCACGGACCCAACTTACTGGAACAAGCTTATTGCTTTCGGAAAACGCACCGGACTAAACAAGCTGTCTGAATCTCAAACACCTGTGCAAGTGAGGTGGTCTCTCCGCCTTATTGCGGGCAGAGATAACGCATTTTACAAGGATGGGCAGTAACTCTTTACTCTCTCGGACGCACTAATACGCAAATATGCCACAGTTGAAATGTGAACTGACTTCATCGTGACATTACTAATATTTTTGCACGCGAGGCTGTGCAAACTTACCTGAAATAACAACGGTCGCTCCGTACAGGGGAGCCTACTATGACTCACGTTGAGGCTGTTGTGGAAATGAGGCTCAAATCAAATTCAAAATGTTCTGTCTTAGGTGTTTTTTTTTTTTGTTTTTTGTAAACCATATTACTGGTTGTGTAATTTCGTTTTGCAATAAAGATCACCTTCCCCCAGAACATCTATGGGTCACTGCTTAACTGAGGGTGCTGAACACCCTCATTTCCTTTCAGATTCTTCTGCTCCTTCCACTATCTCCTTTTTTCCCCATCATGAATTTACTTAACTTTTACTTACCTTTTTTTCTTCTTCTCGGTGGTTAATAACAGGCAAGCTGCTATTTTTCTTCCGTGCCACCTTTTTCTATGACTCATCCTTCTTATTCTTGCCACCTTTTTCTATAACTCCTTCTTCTTATTCTATCCATTCATGCTGTACGCATGTGTGGAATCCCCTACTCACTGTTTAAACCTCATTCATGGGATCCTGTGAGCGTGGCTTCTTTGTGTGTTCCCGCCACTGACTGCAGATGGGGTGGTGCGAGCGAGGGTCTGGGAATGTTCTAATGGCCAATTTTTTTTTGACTAAGTGTCAAACATGTGTGTATATGGCAACTGCCCTTGCACCTCATGACCCCAGCATGTGATTAGATGTGATATTTTAAAGTACATAAAGCTGACTTTACGCAGCACGCCGCTGCCAAGCAGTGGCATATTGTTGAACTACGCTGCTGCCTGGAACCCGCAGTCTAGAACGCAGCATGCCTCTGCCAAGTAACGGCGTATTGATGAACTACGCCACTTCTTGGGAACCGGCAGTCTTGACCCTCAAGGTGTCTTGCTGCGCGCATGTCAGTATATGAATGGCAGCACAGCCACGCCTATACACCTTCCCCCCCCCCCGCCCAACAACTCCCCAGAAATAGGTATTGCGTCTATAAAATTCTGCAGAGGGAGCTGTTAAGTACATGCATCTCCATGGTTGATAAATTTTCCATAACTCCCTAGGGATCACTATTTGGAATAAATCTGATCTGCATTAGACATCCCAGTCTGAATTGCCCAGTGTTGATGAACTGCTGGCCCTATGTTGTTGCAGGTTGGCCCTATGTTGACGCAGTGTTAACGCAGTGTTGCCTAGAAAGTACAATAGCTAAATGAACCTTATGGCCACTGTTAATAAGATGCATTATCCTACAATATGCTTGTGTTGGTAAGGATCTATTTGCAAAATTGAAGAAGTGCATCAACTCTAGACCACCCTTTAGGGTGGCCCCCCCTCCGTTCCCCATAATTTTTTAATAAATTGTGTTAGTGTGAAAGGTGACCTGGGATGCCCTACAATTCTTCTGCATTAAAACAGTGGAGATGATCATTTAAAATGAAGTTGATTAGCAATTATTCAAACATATAATCCATAGCTTTACCTGAAGAAAATAGAAAAAAAATGATTTGTGAACTTCAAAACAAAATTTCTACTATTTTTTTTAATTCTCTCTGTAAATGGATGGCATTGATGCATGCATGATTTGTAAACTTATTTTAGCTGCTATCAGATTTAATCTGATTGTACACCTTATCATACTTGACGCAGCACTAGTTGCTAGATGGATGTTCTTCCCCATAACGATGCTGACTCCAGCACTTTTGAAAGCCTTATCACTCTAATCTAATCTGTATATCACATTCATTCATTCTAAGTAGTTTCAATAGTAAATTTGTGTAGTTAACAGCACTGTCAGGGATTTGGTTTGGCCAAGGGCTTGCACTTGTCCATGAATACAAGATCAGCAGTAGCAACCAAGTTCAATATTTTGAGAAAGATGGTCAATTGAACCATCTACAGATTTTGTAAAAAGAAAAGTGTTTGCCTATTTTGAATGGAACTATTAGTGCTATATTGGCAGCCAAATTGAAATATACTTTTCTTAGATATCTCACCTTTGCAGCCCCCACAGCCCCAACAGCCCTGCCAACAGGGCACACAGGCATGGGAGGCAGTACACCTCAGTGCACCATCAATCAAAAAGAACAGCACGGCTCAAGCACTGCAGCAGGATGCTGGTCAGAATGCGCTTAATAGGTCAAAAGAAAACAAAACAATGAAGACAGTCAACAACTGCACACAACTGTTAGCAACACAAACAAAGCCACAAGATCACATCAAATTGGGTCTAGCAAAACTCATACAGCACTGCCCCCAACTTCTCCGCCAAGGCCCACTTGAACCTGCAAAGTGAATCACAGTGCACCACATCAGAGGGCAGCCGGTTCCAAATCTGCACACTGCAAGAATGAAAGAATCTGTGTTTATAGTTCGTCTGACAGCAATGAACCACCAGCTTGAAAGAATGCCCACGTCTGCCAATATCCATAGCTCTCTCAAACAGAGCAGACTAACCTGAATCAACAGAACAATGAAAAATCTTCCAACACTTCACAAGATCTGAACGCATCAACATCCCCCTCAAAGGAAACAACTGCATAGCTTTGAGCCATTCACCATAATCCACTCTACGCAGACCATCAATTTCCCTGGTCCACCTCCTCTGCACAGACTCCAACAATTTCAGATCCCCCAAATATCCCTCATTCCACACACATGACCAGTAGTCCAAGATGGGTCTTATATGAGTAATAAACTAAGAGACCATGAAAACAGAACTCCTATTGACAGTAGAGCAAAGCAGACTGGTCGCCAGAGTAGAAGCCTTTCTTACAACACTCCTCATGAGGAAATGGAACTGCAGCCTTGAGTCAAATAGCACTCCCAAGTCCCTGAAGTAATCAACAAGCTCAAGTACCACACCATTTAAATTATAAGCAATTATATCCTCAATCTGTCATCAATCAGTAATTTCAATGCAAAATAATATCAAACTTATGTTAACACTGGATGCAGACAAGCTAGATGCCATATGGAGAGGGAGGCACAAAGATAATCTATGAAGATGAAAACTAATTATTCCTTTAGTTGGCTTGGCAGTTTCCTGAGGTGAATAAAATTGTCTAGCAATTGGCTTGGTGAAATCTCCTGGCAATATATATAGAATGAAATGAATAACAAGCACATTGCCATTTAAAGGGCCAAGTTTTTTATGTGTGTAATGAAATAGTTACATTTACATGGGAAAGCTTTCTCCTCAAGATATATTTATAGTGAATTTCTGCATTCACCTTAGTCAAACAGATATATGCTTGACTTACTTGAGCGATAAAATTACAAAATCTATTTATTACTGGCAAAGTCCTAGCATTCTGAAATAACACGAAGTGAAGAACTCTATTTTAAATGAATGAAATTGAATGTTGAATAAAGTCAACCTTGAGTCCTGTGTTTTGTCCTCTGTTTTTTTTACTGTAGGCAACAAAGTCAAAATGAATAAGTTCTGAAAAGCAATTTTGATGTGATAGCTAAATAGATATTTTCTAACTGGATTAGAGAAAAAATATGTAAAAATAGCAAAGCCCGGCAGTCCACTAATTGCGGACTCTCTAGAGGGTAGGGGAGTAGTGGTAGTAGTTTCTATGAGCAAGAAGTATCTGAGTAGTGGATAACAGACTAAATAACTGCTACCAACAGATATTTAATTAACCTGTTAACAGGCACTGCAACACCATCAATATCTACTGTCTGCACTAACACATTCTGGGACAATCAGCTGTCATGTGCAGTTGCATTCCATCTCCTGTGACAGGTGGTGCCTCCCAGAAATTCAGGAAGGCCTGGGTGGAGCTGTTCTGCTGCGACAGTTGAGAGGCTATTTAGCCTCTCAAATAAGGATTGCAGAGTAGCAGATAGCTGTTTTGCCATTATTAAAATGCACAGCTAGTAATGGTTGGGGCTTCAGCAACCAAAGGTTGAGGAAGTAGCAGTAGCAGTTTAAAAAATTGGTCAGTGTCACCAACTTTTGTAAAATGGCAACATAGAGCTCTGCAATAGGTGTTCTTCTTTCATTTGTCACAAAATCTATTTACAGGTAGTTGCCAAAGTATTATAACACTCAGTTTTTTACGCATATAATATGTACCCAAAGTGTGAGGTTTCTCACGATGCAAGCGGCTGGATAGGGCGAGCCTCCCCCAAAAATTGCTACCTTCAGCAAACAGATGTGTGCCCTTGGATTTGGTTACTCGTCAAAGACCCGTCATCTAATGGGGGGTCATTGGTGCCTGTCTGTTGTAATGAGATCAGCAGTTTTGGTGACCGGTATAGGGGTAGCAGCAGCAGCTGGCTATGTATTTATTCTTAATTGCCTTCATAGCACTGTATGTATTACCAAAATGGAGGAGGAGTCTTGGATGATTCTGGTGTGCTAATAAGAGATTGGAACCGGGGGAACCTGCCCTTCAGCGGTTGACGAACGGTGGGGCTACTCCCTGATTGGACAATTCCCTTCTCAGGCTAGAGAAGCAAGGTGCCTGTCTTTATCTAAGACTCAGTTGTGGCAGCAGTGTGTAGTTGGGCACTGTAGGATACACTTCTCATTCACAACGCACCATCTCTTTTTGTCTATTTAAATAGCTTACCATTATATATAAGCCTCTGTGTTGGTGCAATTGTAAACTTATTCAGATATCATAACAGCTACACAATATCAATCATACGGCTTGACTTGTAGCTGCTCTTATTATAGTATCACAATCATTATTCATGCTCGTTTGAGAAGTACCCTGTTTACTTGTCATTGTTACATTATTCAAAATAATATGATATCAATATCTTGTCTCCATTACAACCTTGCTCCACCTTAAACGCATTGAACAACCCTAAAATTTGAAGTCTACAACAAAAGCCTGAATGTTTTGTGTGATTGTTGTGAAGGTTATGTAGCTGGATGCTAGAAACTGCAATCCCTTTATGGGCCTAGAAATTTGAGGGCAAATAGTCAAGATGTTTAACCCTTTCTCATGACACCTCTGTTTGCATTGGCTGTATTGCCGGGCTGCTCTTGCTATATCGTCACTGTGCTGCTTTGGCTTCAGGTGCTGGTGGCGTCCTGCTTGGTGCTACGCCAGCTGACCAGTGACGTTTCCAGTGAAGGACGGCTGCTGTCCCTCCACCTGCAGCTGGTACTGGAGCTCACAGCCACAGCATCATGGCCCCACTTCCCTGTCCCCCTTCAGCCTCCCCTTGCAAGACTCACCGAGAACTTCCTGCAGCATCTTGTCAACAGAGATCTCTATCCCACGCTCAAGGTTTGTGCCTCCCCTAAGCATCTGTTTGGTACACAGGCTGCGCGGAGACTCGGCCTGACCGGATGGGTTAGATATCTTTCCTTTCTTTCTGACTCCAGTGTTTTTCACCAATCATTATCCCTCTACTCTACTTCAATGTTCTCCCCTCTACTTTGATTCTCCTAATTTACTTGTATGCCTGGTATACCATCACACTAATTATTGTGAATCGCTCCTAAATTTTATTCACTTGAGTATCCAATAACAAAAGACTTGCATTCCTTCTTTCATAAAAAAGTTTTTCTGCCTTTCCACTATTTTTTTTCAATTCTCACTGTTCTCATGCATGAACTTTCCTTCACTGAATGTAGATCTGCATGCAATTGTAATTTCCTGCCTCATTTTCATGTTATCCTCAGCAGAGGCTGGGGTGTATTGTCCCTGGCATCCTCAGGCCTACTGCGACATCTTGGAGCTCTGCACCCCCCCTTAAGCTTTTGGTTCACAACTCGCACGGGATCACGATCCAACCGGGGGGATGAACGCCCTATTTCCTTTTGGACCGGCTATTCTACACTCTTCACTATCTCTCCTTCTCTACCCTTTCTTGGTTATGCTGAAGTAGTGTGGCGCAACTCTTCTGGGTTCCCTAGCTAACAGTTCTAGGCCTGGCCCACCTCAGAAATTTATAATTTCAGGGACCATTGCCTCTTACCTTTGCGTCTCTTACCTTTGCAGCCCCCTCCTGCAGGTCCACATCAAGCGGGGAGCAGCAGAGCCGGGGGAGGCCAGCACAGCCATGCGCGCCAGTATGCTGTTGAGAACAGCAATGTTAACACAGGTATAGGAACTGGAATTAGTGCGCACTATTGGCTATCACATGAACCATCCGCATGCATGACATGAACAAA
>SDVV010030345.1:884-11688 GCA_016164225.1 Gammarus roeselii
AGTGCACAGTATATATAACATCAGTGCACAGTATATATAACATCAGTGCACAGTATACATAACATAAGTGCACAGTATATATAACATCAGTGCACAGTATATATAACATCAGTGCACAGTATACATAACATAAGTGCACAGTGTATATAACATCAGCGCACAGTATATATAACATCTGTGCACAGTATACATAACATAAGTGCACAGTATATATAACATCAGTGCACAGTATATATTACATCAGTGCACAGTATATCTAACATCAGTGCACAGTGTATATAACATCAGTGCACAGTATATCTAACATCAGTGCACAGTATATATAAAGGTATTATATTAAGTGGACTCCAGCCTAGCCAGATCGTCTTTACAATGCAATGCGATTGCGTTTCGTTCACTTTGTTTATTATGAGATTTTTACTTCGTAACTCATTCTTCTCTTCAGCACAAGGTAATATTATTATTTTTTTTGAAATTTTGTTTCAGGTTAACATCGATTCATACGCAAGGCCGATGACCCCAATATGAGGGTGGCTAGCGACACGACGTACCTTTTTTTACACTCCTCTCATGCGCCCACACACATTACCACACTAGCTCTCCAGCGCTCATGGGTCCTGTCATCACCCCGCACCCCCTTTCTGTTTAGGAGTGAGGTCCGAGATCAGTGTCAGCAGTAGGACCGACAGCTTTACTGGTTTACCCCTGCTGCGTGATACTTGAAGACCCTCCTCCAACCCCGTCCATCCCGTTTCTAAACAAGATGCCATGTCAAACCACCGCCATTCAAAATCTTTCTCTACCGCCCATAGATTACACGCTATCCCGCTGCCTGTACACCGATGTCTCTCCTCTAAGTTCCTGCTACACGCCATCCATCCACCGCCCTCCAACATCCTCTTTGATCACTGTTCCACCAATCTTACATCATCCATTCATTGACGTAAATGCAAAAGAATGAATGTCTTATCTGCTAGGGTTCCTTAGTGACCTAGAAAAGACAGAACCTAAGCAAGATGCTTCACCGCAGTGTCACACACCACCCTTACTATTCCTTCACCTATAGGGAGAGACGAGAGTGTCTCTCTTACCAACGAGGAAACGTGCCGTGAACTTTTAATGTAGGAATCTAATGATTGAGCGCATTATCGTCATTTTATACTAGATCTGCTTAGACGTCACCAAAGGGCCGCTTCGGCGTCATCAAAGGGCCGTTTCGGCGTTACCGCAGGGTTATTTCGGCGTCACCACAGGGCCGTTTTGGCCTCACCACAGGGTTGTTTAGGCGTCACCACAGGGCCGTTTTGGCATCACCACAGGGCCGTTTCGGCGTCACCACAGGGCTGTTTTGGCGTCACCAAAGGGCCATTTGAGTGTCACTACAGGGCCGTTTCGGTGTCACCACAGGGCCGTCGTTTCCGCGTCACCACAGGGCCGTTTCGGCATCACCACAGGGCCGTTTCGGCGACACCGCAGGGATAGGGTGGTGAGCGGTAACCCAGATGAGCGTTAAACCAGATGAGTCATAACCCAGATGAGCGTTGACCCAGATGAACGTTAACTCAGATGAGCGTTAACCCAGATGAGCGTTAAGCCAAATGAGTGTTAACCCAGATGAACGTTAACCCAGATGAGCGTTACCCAGATGAGCGATAACCCAAATGAGCGTTGACCCAGATGAACGTTAACCCAGATGAGCGTTAACCCAGATGAGCGTTCGCCCAAATGAGCGTCAACTCAGATGATCGTTAACCCAGATGAGCGTTAACCCAGATGAGCGTTAACCCAGATGAGCGTTAACCCAAATGTAAAAGATCTTTTCAAGCAGCTCCTACTCACTAAATATGTAAATATAGTATTTTACAATTATTAAAAACACGAGATTAGGTTCCATGATATTTCCACATTTATGCAATCCATTGGTCATGAGCCACACCGATATATGTGCATGTCCTACTATTCTCACGGATCCCTTATTTGCCTGTTAAGATCATACCGAATTATTTACCTATGATACCGCTGGCTGCTGGCCCTCATGCGGGTTATGTAGGAATATGAAGTCCGAGTCGTTGCCAACGATCATTTAAATTGTTTTTTAAACGAAACTGATTGATTGCTTTACTGCCTGACGCATCAGAGTTTATTTCTGCGTTTTTTTCAGTATTTTCTCGAAAAATATTCGTGAAAGAGTCGCACGTCCTTCATACACGAACAGCTCCCAGTCAGTGCCTCCCTGCCATACTCACAGCGGCAGCTTCCAGTCAGCGCCTCCTCATCATCAATACTTAAACAGCTCCTTGACAGCGCCTTCCTACCATACTCACACCAGTAGCTTCTAATCAGGCCTTCCTCATAATCCATAGATGAACAGCTCCTAGTCAGCGCCTCCCTACCATTCTCACAACGGAAGTTTCCAATCAGCGCCTCATCATCATCATTCATACTCAAACAGCTCCCAGTCAGCGCCTCCGTACCATGCTCACACCAGCAGCTTCCAATCAGCGCCTCCTCCTCATATTCCCATCATTCGCTCCCAATCAGCACCTCCTCAGCATTATCATAGCAATAGCTTCCAATCGGAATTCCCTATCATTTAGGTACAAACAGATTACAATTAGCGCCTCCTCATCATCTCCATATCAACAGTACCCAATCAGCGCTCTATCATCATTCTGATAACAACATCTTCCAACGAGATCCTTCTCATCTTCCACATACCAACAGCTCCCAGTCAGTGCCCTCTCCCCATCATCTTTTTCACACCCACAGCTCCCCATCGACGCCCCATCATCATCCGAATACCAACAGTTCTCATTCGGCGCCTATCCATAGTCCCCATAACCGCTCATTTATCCTTCTCAAAATGCCCGCATACAATCTTCGTCTTTTTATCATCATCACATCCAGGACAACAGAGCCAGTCAGCGCTTTCTAATCATTTATATTCCAACAGCAATCCATAAACGCCTCCCCATCATGCCCAAAACCACATACACGCAACAGCACCGTCTCTCCCAGCCTGAACCCTCACCCTTCCGCCAATCACATCCGGAGCCACACAAGCTAATTCCATTTGTCCTTCAGTGACCGCTCTCGAGGAAAAATTACACGATATGAATATAAATTTACAAAATACAATCAGTAACTAATCAGGTGAAGAACGGACGTCTCAACAGCCTCGGCCTCAGTCAGGCTAGCATTCCAATTGCACGGCTCTAATTTCACCTAATATATCGAAATCGCTATCAAGCACGGAGACTGGCAATATAAATCTACATATCCACGGGAACAATACAATAACTACGGTCCTAAAAATTTGAAACAACAGTTTCAACTGATTCATGTAAATACCAAATTGGGGTTTGTTTCAAACAAAACATTGTCTCGTTACTGTGCTCCGCATGAAAGAAGGCCGACATGTATATGGACTACTAACCGCAATGATGAGCAATGATCCGGAACTTCAGATTACCATTGTACAGGAAGACGGCGTGGCCAGTAGAATAACTGTACGACAATCAAGCCACACTTGAATAACAATCATCACAGTATCGTGACATTCATTCACCTATGAGACAGCCATTACAGTGCACTTGTCCCGCTGGAGAATTTTTTTAAATCCCCTCATATAAATAGACCCAAACGATAGAAACTTCTGCAGCAACAAATGCCCTGTATGATGCACCTGCTCCCTGTATCTACGCAGACGACGCGCATGTCAGCGTCACCAACAGCTAGGACTTCATCACAGGGAGCTCCGCGGTCATAACAACATAACCGTAGTGATAGTCATCGTAGCGCGACCGAGAACCAGTGACTAGGCGGCCCTTGGGCCCCACTTCAGCCAGTCGATAAAGCTAGCAAGCTTCGGCAAAGAGACGAAAACTACATTTAAAAAAATGTGAGAAACCTCATGTCTATGCTAGACCAGATCAAACTAATGCTTGTTGATGAAGACTAAGATATCGCTGACACCCAGCATTGTTAGCAACCAATTTTAGATAGATGGGTATGAATTGTTCAGAAAAGACCGAGGTGAAAGAGGTGGTTTCAGTATCTATGTCAAAAATGAGTACATAACCAAGATATTGAAAACGGTTGAAATTGGAGACTAAGTTGACAATGATTGGATTACCGTGCGAATTTGAAAAAAACAAATCCTTTGTTGTTGAAGCTATTTGCTGGCCACCCAAAGTCAGGAACCAGTCATTCAACAGCATAGAATTCCATCTCCAGATAGCAGCTAATTTGAAAAATAACATGGACGTCCTAGAAGATTTCAATGACAATAAATGAAGAAAGCAATGAACTTTCCCAATAATTTGATGATTTAAACTAGAACAGCTCATTGGTGAGCCAACTAGAATCACAAAAGAAAGTAGCTCATTGCTCGATCTAATCAGGCAGAGACTCACTAACGGCAGAGACTCACTAACGTCTGTGAGTCTCTGCCGACCACAAATAAAAAAGCTGCCAGATCACTGTACGTAAAGAGGAACGGAAACATGTCATCCGGGCGTATAGAACAAGAGAAACTACTCAATATATTCACTGAAACAAGAGATATGGAACAGAGTACGCGTAACACGGACGATGTGAATATTCAATCGGCTCTCTCCGCAGATACGTTTTCCGCGGCCCTCGATATCGTAGCATCAATAGTCGCAGAGAAATCAACATGCTCTTCAATCAGCCTGAACTTAATCGAGAAAATAAAATACTGGAAGGAAAAACCAACAACAATGCCGAGAAACCAAGCACCGACGCAAATAACATCAGATAAATCGCGTTTTTTTTAATGTTTTACGAGTGGCTTACAAATCGCCGAGGAAACGCGCACAAAAAGTAACCAGCGAAAGAAAAAGAGATGCACACCTTGCTGATGTTCAAAAAAAGCAGCCATGAGACATCTTTGGATACATTGTGCCCCTCAAGAGAACAAAAAGTCTTCCAAGCAGATTTTTTCGATGACTTTTTCACTTGAGTTAGAACTAACAATATTTCTTCGACTGTAGACCAAATCCGTTACTGCACAAGACATCTCGGCTCACAGTTCCCGCTCATAACAGGTTTCCCATATGAAGGACTAAATGTGATTACCGAGCCCGGTAAGCAGATAAGAAGTTGTCTCGGCTATTTACGCACCTAAAAATACCAATTCGTGTGGGAACGGTGACATAGCATTATGGTGCCTGCAGAACGGGTTAGAGAATGTTTTGCCATGTCTCCAGAAGCTCATCAACACATCCATTGCATCAAATACATTCCTACAATATTGCAAACTCGGGCCCGTCAAAAGGGAAGCCAACGACCATTCAAATCATAGACCCGTTCGCCTTCAACCAGTGACTTCAAACACCTTGGAAAATATTATTGCACATCAATCCTTCACTGCCTAGAGGAGGCAAACCTGATCAATGACAGTCAGTTTGCCTACAGACGGAAGACCTCTACTGAAAACGCACTACACAAAATTTCCAAATTCGTTTACAAAGCTATGGAAAAAAACAGTCTTCTTCTCGTTCTGCTGCACCTCTCCAAATCATTTGATGATGAAAATCACGATTTTTCTCCATAAACATTAACAACTGATTATCCAAAACTCTTGGTTGGATATAGACTGCAGGCATCGGTCCAATCTGTCATTTAGAAGGAAAGATTATCCCTTCTCTAAGACTGGTTAAATTCGTAGGTCCATAAGTACCTATCCTCGGACCGGTTCTTTTCCAACAGTTTATCAACGACATAAACTGTGGGAACGCCCTCGAGAACGTCAAAATGACGTAATATACAGTATGATGATGATGTTCAGTAGCTGTTCGTTAGACCGGTAAGTCAATTAGATAAGCTGGAGATGGATGCAGACATGACTGAATGGTATTCTTCAAATTGACTTAAAGTTAATACAAATAAAACGCAGTGTGTTATCCTGGGATCCAAAGCAAAAACACGAAGAGAACCACATAATTTTGTTGTTCATTGTATGGGCGTAAATATCCCCTTGACATCCGCATCAAAGATCAGAAAGTGTGGCTTGATCCTAATATGGCCTTCGGAAACTATGTTAATAAGCATTGTTCCTAACTGAATGCGGAAGTGAGGTTCGATCCCAATATGACCTTCGGACATTATGTTGGTAAGCATTGTTCCGTACTGAATGCGGGAGTGCGGCTTGATCCCATTATGGCCTTCGGACACTATGTTGATAAGCATTGTTCATATCTGAATGCGAGAGTGTGGCTTGATCCCATTAAGGCCTTTGGACAGTATGTTGATTAGCAATGTTCCTAACTGAATGCGGGAGTGTGGCTTGATCCCATTATAACCTTCGGACACTAAAATGATAATTATACTTCCTAACTGAATGCGGGAGTGCGGCTTGATCCCATTATGGCCTTCAGACACTATGTTAATAAGCATTATTCCTAACTGAATGCGGGAGTGTGGCTTGATCCCAGTATGACCTTCGGACACTATGTTGATAAGCATTGTACCTATCTGAATGCGGGAGTGTGGCTTGATCCCATTAAGGCCTTTGGACAGTATGTTGATTAGCAATGTTCCTAACTGAATGCGGGAGTGTGGCTTGATCCCATTATAACCTTCGGACACTATAATGATAATTATAGTTTCTAACTGAATGCGGGAGTGCGGCTTGATCGCATTATGGCCTTCAGACACTATGTTAATAAGCATTATTCCTAACTGAATGAGGAAGTGAGGCTCGATCCCAATATGACCTTCGGACATTATGTTGATAAGCATTGTTCCGTACTAAATGCGGGAGTGTGGCTTGATCCCATTATGGCCTTCGGACACTATGTTGATGAGCATTGTTTATAACTGAATGCGGGAGTGTGGCTTGATCCCATTATGACCTTCGGACACTATAATGATAATTATAGTTCCTAACTGAATGCGGGAGTGCGGCTTGATCCCATTATGGACTTCGGACACAATGTTGATAAGCATTGTTCCTACCTGAATGCGGGAGTGTGGTTTGATCCCACCATGGCCTTCGGACACTACTAACTAACATGTGAAAAAAAAAATTACCCTGTCAAAACCAGTGTTATTGGTGTTCCATTTGCATGATTGCAAACCAGTGTTACTGGTGTTCCATTAGCTCGATTCCAAACCAGTGTTATTGGTGTTCCATTAGCACGATTTCAAACCAGTGTTGTTGGTGTTCCATTAGCACGATTTCAAGCCAGTGTTATCGATGTTCCATTAGCACGATTTCAAACCAGTGTTATTGGTGTTCCATTAGCACGATTTCAAACCAGTGTTATTGGTGTTCCATTAGCACGACTTTAAACCAGTGTTATTGGTGTTCCATTGGCACGATTTCCAATCAGTGTTATTAGTGTTCCATTAGCACGATTTCAAACCAGTGTTATTTGTGTTCAATCAGCTAAATTTCTAACCCGTGTTATTGATGGTATAGTAGCTCGATTTTTAAACTGTGTCATTAGTGTTCTATAAGCTCAATTTCTATCTTTACTCATTTTATCTTTATTTCGGCTGTATTACCAGACTGTACTTTATCAATGTAATTGACTGTATGAGCATACGGAATGTGAACATTTAGCAGCATAATTATAATTGAAAGACGTATTTCCGCACTGTCAGGATACCTCTGCATAAGTATAATTTGAAAACGTAAATCCACCCTGTTAGGATACCTCTGTTAGGATGCAGCACTATTAGGATGCTGCTCTAGTTAGTTTATCTCATATTTTAGCTGCGCATGTGTTACCTGTCTGTCTGAAATAGTATTTAAGATGTTATTAGGATTCTAAATGTCAACACTCTCAAATCTGGCCGGCTCTTTGTAACTGAACCACAACCCGCATGTATTGGGTCCGTTTTAATTTCGTTCTAAAGTGCATCCGACGATAACGGGCATTCAACTCACTCGAATTTGTATAAATCCCGTTTTTAATTCCGTTTTCGAATCGTCTATACAACAGTCACAACCCGCATGTTTGAATTCTGTTTAAATTCCGCTTTCGAATCGTCGATATAATCGTCACACCCCGTATCTAATTATAGGTAGTACATTCATATCTGCTATCTACAAGAAACCAGTTAAACCTATTATTCACATATCTGCTGTTTACAAGGATAGAGAACATAGCACTTTGTCTATGAGTTCCCGGGTTGTAGCTGCTCACTCAACCAGTTCAAGATGACTCGTGCGATGAAACTAGAATGTGTAACCTGCCGCCAATCGTACACTCCCAAACTAATGTATGGTGGTAGCTCATCTATGCATACGCGTAATACGCCTTCAAACGGAGAGTGCAAAATAGCGAGCTGCAAATTCTGTCAACATGCCGAAGAGATTAAACAACTGAAAGCACAGTTAACTCATGTTTCTGGTCGCCCACCCAACGCAGATGCAGTTAACGTCGATACAAGTTTGCTAGCTGTTGAATTAGAACTGAAAAGCGTGCAGAAACAATTTGGCGAACTCAAAGATGTGATAAATAGCGAAATAGAAGCAACAAAATAGATTGCTAAAACTAACCTGCATCGGGTAAATGATTTCCAAGTGCACTTAGACTCGGAACTGGCAAAGAAACTTACAGCTCTAGACTCTGAGACCAACGACCGTATCAAATAAATAGAAAATAAGGTCAACAGTGCTGAGACACTCCACTCAACTGTTGTAAACAGGCGGCAGGCAGTCAGTGGCAAAGCATCACTGGTCGGGCGACAGTCCCGCCACACCCGAACTGATACAAGCAACCGTTTCGATGTGTTGCCCGATGAAATGGACTTTCAAATCCCCGAGGAAACTATCGTGATTGGCGACTATAATGTCAGCTCCATCAAACCAAATCAGCGAAAAGAAAGAGTCCAACTAAAAATACTCGGTAAGGTATAAAACCATGCTAACAAACGTCAAAAGATCGCACTCGAACATCCATGTCACTGGCATCCTGCCCCATCCAAACCAAGGTAAATACAAATTGATCAAGATGATATTTCGAAACAATCGCATAGCATCGTTTTGCAAAGCACAACAAATCTCATTCTCGGACCATTGGGAAACGATGATCAACCTCAAAAACTATTAATTCGATAGAATCACCAACAAGGCACGCATGAACACGTCTGGGCTTGATATCCTCGAAAGCATCCTTCAAAATATCAGTGCTGGCCTTGTCACCGAAATTATATCAAAAAACTACCTCGACGCCTAACACAAGACTCCGCCGTTACTGCCCAACGAATTGAGTCAACAGCCGCCGCCAGAGCAATTAGCAATCACGGACCCTGCAGTAACGATAGAGGAACAACCAACAGATACAGTTTCACTACTAGCAAAGAAGTCCAACAAAGTAACACAGCAGCCCCCGACCGCAGCGACCGCAGCCGAAGAGTTTCTGGCAGGATTTCGAGTCAAAATAATCTCAAATGTTACTATGTAAACGCTAGAAGTCTCCGAGACAAAATGGACGAATTGGGGATCCTCGCAATTAACGATGACATCGACATAATAGCCATCACAGAATCGTGGATGAAATCAAGCACCAGAAATTATCTGGGCGAATTCACACTCCCGGATTTTTCCATATTTCACAAAGATAGACTAGGCCGTGAGGGTGGAGGAGTATTGTTTCTCGTGAAAAATACTCTACAAATAATAGAGGTCCCCATTCCAAGCAGCAGACACGACATAGTTTCAATTCAAGTAGTCGGTAAACATACAAAGTGTCAAATCACACTAGTTTATCGTCCTCCCAAGAGCAACGTCGCAGATGATATCGATATTTACAGCACCCTCGTCGATGGGGTCAGAACACAAAGCAGTATAGTACTTGGAGACTTCAATATTCCCGACATCGATTCTGAAACAGAAGAATGTACGGCCACTGGCCAACGCCTGATTGATTTTGCTGACGATAAGTTTATGACCCAAATGGTAAAGACATCTACAAGAGGTAGCAATATTCTTGATCTTATATTCAGTGCAAGCGACTCTCATGTCACAAACGTCGAAGTTGGCGAACCCCTCGGAAATAGCGACCACAACTGTATTCGTTTTATGATTGAGCTCAAGTTGATAACGTCAAGTAACTGCAAAAAAGTCCCTAACTTTAGATTAGCAAACTTTGATAGCTTAAGAAAGGCAATTGCTTCCGCAGATATAACCCTCGGACAAGATGTCAATCAATCGCTAAACAATTTTTTGAGTGCACTTCAAAATATTTAAAATGACCATGTCCCTCGCAAAATCAGGCGAACAGCAGTCAATCAGCCTAAGTACTGGAAAGAAGAGTTGCAGCGTCTTCAATCGCAAAAGAAACCAAAGCACTCGAATAAACAGAATCACCCACACGACGATGCTGCAAAAAATGAGTACAAAATCAGCAAACGGATTTTTAAGACGGTCCATAAACGTAAGAAAAAAGAATACGAAAATGGAATTGCGACCAACGATAAAACTAATCCGAAACAATTCTTCAGTTATATATCAAGCAAAAAAAACTCAAGATCTGTAATTGGCCCTCTTGAAAATGATATCGGGGAGCTAGAAACTGACGACACTAAAATGAGCCTCCTTCTTAACCAATTTTTCTGTTCTGTATTTACGTTAGAGAATGCGGATATTCCTAACCCTGAGGATATCATAGCGCAAAGACAAATCGAAGCCCTCTCAGCACAGTGAACTTTACCCCTGCCGAAGTTATTAAATATATAGAAAAATTGAAAGTTAAAAAATCTCCCGGTCCAGACCAAGTTCATCCCAGAATACTGATAGAGACTATGAACGAAATTGCCGAACATCTAG
>SDVV010030346.1:0-11688 GCA_016164225.1 Gammarus roeselii
ACAATGTGAGAAATATAATACGCATGCAAAAGAATATTTGTAATCTTATTTATGATATATAATGTGAGCTGCTTGCTCAGCTCATTTGAGCACCCGTCAATAGTGGTGGTTGATGGGCTGTTGCATAATGACCTATGATGACTGGCAGTGAGTAAATCCATTCCTTGGTCGAGTGTGAGCTAGGAGCCTGGTTACACCCACCAACAATAAATCACCTGATAACAATAACTTCCCTCGGTCTCATACCCGTTTAAGGTCCGCCTGTTGCGGTTCAAATCAAATAACAGTTTCGGTGTCGCCTGAGGTTGGAAAAAGCGTCGCCTGAGGTGGGAAAAAGCGTCGCCTGAGGTGGGAAAAAGCGTCTCCAGAGGTGGAAAAAAGCTCAAAGGGGCTTTGCCTCTCTCCCTCTCCTAAGGAGGTGCTCACAAAGACTTTGTGTCAGGGCTCCGGCGGGGATGAGCCCCATAATCTGATCTAATCCCTACAATAGGACTGAAGTGCAATAATTCAAGGATTTGTGAGCATAATTACGCACACTAGTGATTAAATATGTTGAAAGGGTCTCCACTATGAGATAGCCATTGTTACCCAATGGCTGCAAAATTTAATCATGAATACTTTCACTTATCAAAATAATGTTTTTCGCATACATTTTTACTGTTGAACCTGTGCCGATAAATTACTTAAACTGCAATTTCAGTTTTAACATGTCTATTTAATAAGAAGCTACCAGACTACTGTTGTTATTGATTAGAATCCATTGACCCCCGGAGAGCATTAGTGTTACTTTATCAACTCAAACTGTTGAATTGCAATTGCAATAATGATTAATTTTGTATGGGGAATTCTGAGCTGCAGTTCAAACCTTCAGATATTATCATTAAAAACTGCATAATACACTTTGAGCCTAAATTCATATTTTTGGCTCTGTCATTCTTGTTGTAATTCAAATATTTTTGATGAATTTAAGAATTGTCAGCAAAAGTTCTGATTAGAGTCCAATTTTAATTTTTAAATCCTAAATACTAAACCATTGTAAGATATTTCCACATAATCTACAGAGTGTTTCAAACGATTGCTTGTCTTCAGTGTTCCTCGGATACTTATAATTATTACAACACATTTTAGAAGGAAAAACAATTCCATGCTTAACAGAGCACGTCGACCCTGAGAGTACCTCGGTACTTCCAGCATTCCGCTTAGATATCTTCGCCACTTGCAAGCGTCCCACGAAACAGATCTCCTACAAGTGCACCAAATTGCCGGTTGTGTAAGCGAGTGTTTGCGATGCCGAGGTGTGATAGGGCCAGTTAATTTTGGTGGCGCTCGACAACAGGGCATATGGAAACAATTAGTAGGTTACCAAGCTATGGACCAACATGACCAGCCTCCCCACCAATCTCCAGAACAACGCCGAATTATGAAGTCGACAGCAACAAGGCCTGATAGCATCAAGTGATTGCTTCCTCGAACTTAAAGAAATAAATAATACCCTTGTATTAAGTAAGTGGCCAGGTTTGAATGTCTCTATAAGAGGGTGGTGCAGAGGCTCAGTGTGGGCACCTACGAGTCCTGGTCACCCTGGATGCTGCTTCGTAGAGCCGGAAACTGGAAGTTTCATCACGTTCCAGGTAGACAATGCAGCTCCTGGGAATGCATAAATCATCTACTGCCTCTCTTCTGCGTAAACCAAGACACACTTGCAGGAAATTGATGCAAAAGTAATTCCCAGTCTGTCTTGACGAACATGGAATCCATCAGCACTCCGTTTTTTCCAACTTTCCATCAAGGTATCCAGAAATAGCAAGTTACCCGCGTCCTTCCCTACAAGCGACCAGCTTATTCCTAGAGTTCCTCAACACGTCAGGGACGGTTAGCTGGTCGGCGAGTCGTGCTTTGATCAAGGTATTAATCTTTAGGGTACTTCCCTGCATGGATGCAAGTACCTCGTCAATATCGCATAGATGTTCGTCAGACCATGGAGGCGTCAGCAGGTACGAGAAGTACTCGGTGACTACAGCGACAGCGTGGTGTGGGGCGACAGCGTGGTGTGGGGCGACAGCGAGGTGTGGGATCCCCGGCGACCAAACGAACCTGTGATGAACATATATAGGTACTAGAGGACTCAGGTTTCGAAATGCCCTGTGGACATTTCCCTCGTCTGAGGAATCTTGGCAACACGAGCTCCAAGAAACGCCCTGCAACCAGGAATACCGTGTGTGCTCATTGTTTCCATTAACAGGTTATGAAAAGAGAATGGACTTATTTTCCCTTAACATTCATTATTACAGAAACTATCATCTATAATTCAATTATTTTGCTCGAATTTTCAAATTTTAGCAATTAATTTATTTTCATTTTCCAGCAAAGGAATGAAAATTATTATTTGAATTACATGGAACGGCTGGACTGAGTTATTGTTATTGTTTGTGACTCTTGCCGTTCACTTGAGTACTCATAAACATGCACTCCCAATGCATCGATGGCCTCCTATAACATGATTGAATAATATCTCTTAACCTTACGGTGTTTGTATACTGGTGTATTACACTGAAACATTTAACACTGAGTGAATATTGTCGGTCACATATGACTGCGTGAATATTGTAATACTAAGTAGAGCGGTCACACATGAATGTGTGAATATTGTTATACTGAGTTTAGTGGTCACACATGACTGCGTGAATATTGTTATACTGAGTAGAGAGGTCATACATGACTGCGTGAATATTGTAATGGTGATTAGAGTGGTCACACTTGACTGCGTGAACATTGTAATACTGTGTAGAGTGGTCACACATGACTGCGTGAATATTGTAATGGAGAGTTGAGTGGTTACACATGACTGCGTGAATATTATTATTTGATGCCATCCACGAATGAATGTCTCAATTCCCTATAAATGTTGTTATTGTTGACAAACACTTAATTTGAGGGCTTAAGAAACATGTAATTTATTTGCGCCAAACAGCAGAGTAAACTAACAGCGGTCGGGGTATAAAAGACGAGGATTTCAGTACTCGACTAGTGGTATTCCTACCACAACTTACGTATAGATTACCAACCTTTTGTCTGAGCGGTTCGTTTGCTCCTCGCATCAAGATCGTCATTGGCTATCTAAATAGAAATAATAATACAATGAAATCATATTCTTCATGAAACGAAAAGGGGGTATTTTGGTGTTTCACGAAGTCTACCTAAAATCTAGAATACACATCAGTTCAATGATACAATTTTAAACAATAAGGCATTCCGGCTGCATGTTGAGGTTCCTATTTTTGATGGAACATTTAGGGATAGGTTTAGGAAGTCACTCACGTGCATATGGCTTGAACATACTGCGTTTGCACTCTGTAGGACTGTGTTACTTTACGCTACGTTACAACATCACAAACATGTATTCAAACAACGTATTAAAATTAAATCTACGATTATATCCAGACAAAAGATAACAAGGACAACTATTGCTCTCGGACTTACGTTTTACACAACAACACATTGTCGTTTGCGCTCTGTGTATTAGTCGTTCAGAAGGTGTGGTATAATTTCAAATACGATTGAAACCATGCAAACTTAAAATAAATACATAAAAGCACGACCTGAAATACCGCCCCCGTGACAGAAATTGCAAGACTCCACCAGAACTTGCAAGTCACATATATATGTATATAAATACATATATAAATGTATACATACATATATACATACATATGTACAGAGATTGCTGTTACAAAATGCTTGTGCTAGTAAAGACAACGTACCGCGATTGTATGATAAAAGGACAAACTGACTCGCAGATATGCATGTAGTTACAAGACACACGTATACTACAGTACCAAGAAAAAGAGCTTCTTGTACATATATCCTAGTTTATAAAAAAAAATACAAACTGCAGTGGCTGTATCTCAACCCAACTGGGCTCATTAAGCTTGTGGAGAAGAGTACGAAACAATTGCAAATGAAGCCATTTAGGGTACTAATGAAATTGTTCGACAGATGCTGAATAATGTGTAAAACATCGAATACTGACTATTGTTCATTGCACGCAGTGTACTGCAGTACGCAAGCGGCTCGAGTTAGATTTCTTTTTCTGTTCGTTCAATTAAAGTTTTGAAATTCCGTCACTCCTGGAGGAAAATTCTTATTTTGGCCCGGATATTACGCGACATGGTCAACTTGCTTTCTTAGAAGAGATACCTTACATATTTACACAAATAACATCCTAACAAGTATCCAAATAGAAGTGAGTTCAAATCCCGCGTGACTTTGCGGATATCCTGCGTCAGACACACCCGCCTTCATGAAGGACTACAAATTCAACAAGCCACTTACGGGTAGTCAATTTATCAATAAAACTAGCTAGAGTTTATCAACTTTATCAATAAAGCTAGCTCGAGTAACCTCTAATAACCCGAACCGTGGATGTGATCGTTAGTAATTAATTAGGTATTCAGTTTAATAAACTAACACAACATGATATCAACATGTTCCTAAAGTGCGCCTGGTATAGCTCATCAGTATAAGCAATCTTCCGATAGTCTATCCATCACTATGCCTGATAATTATAGGCGCTACTGGCCTATAAAACTCAATATAGTCCTATTGGACCCCGTGCAGTGCCCGACCAGGTGCACCTTGGACAGTTAATGACAACAAAAGTTCTGCACGGACGCTCCTATGAAATCAGTCGTTGTTGTGCTTCTCTAATTAACGCATTGGGCGCACGCATTATTTTATTTCCTTAATCAGATGATTTTAAATATGCATTGCGTAATATATGTCTGCATTAACAAACTTCCCGATATTAGTAAGTTCGGTGGCATTCGTTTGCAGGCAGCTGTACGTGCGGCTGCAGCGACCGCCCGGCAGCTGCTGCAGGGAGTGTCAGGGTCACGGGCCGAGTAACATGGGGACGGAAGGTGGGGATTGGGAGAGGGAGATGGAAGGAGGGGGGACGAGGACAGATGAGAGGAGAGGAGGTGAGTGAGGAGAAGGGGGCGTGTAATTAAGGAATTATTATTGTGTCATTCTTCACTTGAGCAGGCCGGGTATGTCACATCCGATAGAAAACTCAGTCAAAAATGGCGAGGCACTGTACACAACTATAGTTAGTAGGAGGCAGCCACTCTGTGACAATGCAACACACGTTGGACCACAATCTCAACACTTTTGACCCAATACACGTAACCGATTCGATGTATTGCCCGATCAAATGGACTCTCAGAATACAGAGGAAATTATTGTGATTGGTGATTACAATGTCACCTCCTTCAAATCGAATCAGCGAAAAGGGAGAATTCAACTGAAAATACTCGGCAAAGCTGATTTTAAAATTGACGCGGTCGAAGGCATCATCTCAAAGGAAAGAATACATTCATCTAAGCAAATTATAATACAAGTTAGAGCTAAGGACGTGTCACAGACGGAATCGACATGGAAAAGGTATGAAACCATGCTATACAACATCGAACCCTCACACGCGAACCGCCATGTCACTGGCATCCCGCCCCATCCGAACAAAAGTAGATACAAGTTAAGCAAGAGGGATTTACTTAACAATTGCCTCGCAACTTCCTGCAAAGTCCAGAAAATCTCTTTTTCGGATCATTGGGATACGATGATCAACCCAAAGTACTATAATTTGGCTTGCATTAACACGTATATACTTGATACCATCGAAAACATCCTTAAAAACATCAGCGTTGGACTTTTCAACAAAAATAAGTCAAAAAACGTAACCGATATCATACCAACAACTCCACCAGCAGCGCCCGACGAAACGACACAGCGACCCCCACCCGTTTCAACCCGAGATACACAACAAATCGAAGTACCCATCAAAACACCACCACCGGTCCTAGCAACAAAGTTCCTGTTATCAATCCAGTCCGAGTTAGAGGCAGAAGTCGCAGCTCCGCTAGTGCAACCCGTGTAAACGAAAACGAAAGTCTTGGCTCCGACACACGACCTCAAAGTAGAAGCAACATAAGTCAAGCAAATCAAGTCAATGTGGCTAACGGTACTCTCAAATGTTACTACGTGAAAAAAAGCTAGAAGTCTCAGGGACAAAATGGAAGAATTATGTATCCCTGCAATGAATGAAAGTATCGACATAATAGCAATCACGGAATCGTGGATGAAATTGAGCACCAGGCATTATTTGGGCGAATTCACTCTTGCCATTTACTCACTATTTCACACAGATAGACAAGGCCCAGAGGGCGGAGGGGTGCTGTTTCTCGTTAAAAATACTCTGCGAATATTATAAGTCACCATTCCAAACAAAAGGCACGACGTAGTATCAATCTAAGTAGTCGGTAAACATATAAAATGTCAAATCACTCTCGTCTATCGCCCCTTTAAAAGCAAGGTTGCAGATGATATCGATCTTTACAACACCCTCGTCGATGTTGTCACAACACAACACAGTATTGTGCTTGGCGACTTCAATATCCCCGACATTGATTGGGAAACAGACAAATGCACTGCCACCGGTCAACGTCCGATTGGTTTTGCAGACGATAAGTTCATGACCCAAATGGTGAAGACACCTACAAGAGGTAGCAACATTCTTGATCTCCTATTTAGTGCAAGCGACTCTTATGTCACGAACGTCGAAGTAGGCGAACCACTCGGAACTAGTGACCACAACTGTATCTGTTTTTTGATAAAGCTCGAGTTAAAAACATCAACAAACTGCGAAAAAGTCCCTTACTTCATATCAGCTAATTTTGATTGCATAAGAGTGTCAATAAGGTCAGTCAACATAACCCTCGGACAAGATGTAAATCAATCGCTTAAATATTATTTGACTGCACTTAAAAATATTGAACATGAGCATATCCCGCGCAAAAACAGGCGAACAACAGTCTATCAGCCCTAGTACTGGAAAGGAGAATTGCAGCGCCTTCAATCTCGAAAGAAAGCAAAGCATTCGGTAAAGCAGAGACATCCACATGACGACGTAGCAGACGAGATCTAAAGAGGGTCCTGAAACGTAAGAAGAACGATTATGAAAATGAAATTGCTGCCAATGCCAAAACTAATCTGAAACAATTTTTTAGTTATATTTCGAGCAAAAAAAATCAAATTCTGTAATAGGTCCTCCCGAGAACGATGTTGGTGAGCTAGAAACGGACGACACCAAAATGAGTGTTCTACTTAATGAATACTTTTGTTCTGTATTTACGTTAGAGAATCAGGATATTCCTAATCCTGAGGATATCATAGCGGCAAAACAAATTGAAGCCCTCAATACAATGAACTTTTCCCCCGCCGAAGTTATTAAATATATAGATAAATTAAAAGTCACCAAATCTCCAGGTTCAGACCAAATTCATCCCAGAATTCTATAAGAGGCCAGCATTGAAATTGCCGAACATTTATAAAACATTTTCACCCAATATCTCACAAATGGCACCTGCCCCTCTAAATGGAAAGAGGCCAATGTTACCCCAATTTTTAAAAAAGGGGACAAAAAGTGTCCCGGCAACTACCATCCAATTAGTCTCACCTCAGTCATTGGCAAGTTGATGAGAAGTTTGATAACGGTGAAATTACAGAATTCTTATAATCAAACAAATTGATTGGTAACTCCCAGCATGGCTTTAGACACAACCGTTCCTGTCTTACGAATCTGCGACTCTTTTTCAGAAATATAATCGAAATCCACGACACAAAATCTCCAATCAATATCATATACCTTGACTTTCAAAAGGCTTTCGATAAAGTCCCCATCAAGCGCCCTATTAGTAAGTTGCACAGCATCGGTATTCGAGGCGAGCTTAACAACTGGATAAAATGCTGGCTTACGGACAGACGGCAGCGAGTTGTACTTAATGGAGCTTCCTCCCCCTGGGGTAATGTTACAAGCGGCATGCCCCAAGGATCCGTGTTAGGGCCAGTTTTCTTTATAATATTCATTAACGATCTTGATAGCAACGTACTCTAAAACATTAGCGAGTTTGCAGACGATACTAAGATCGGAGGAGAAGTACAAACTGAACTAGAGTGTCAGTAGATCAAACTGGACTTGAACAAAATTGTTGATTGGTCAGAAAAGTGGCAAATTAAATTTAATGTAGACAAATGCAAAGTTATGAACATAGGTCCTCATAACCTCAAACACGAATACTAAATTTCTGGAAAGAAACTCATTCCCGTCACCGGAGAGATAGATTTAAGTGTCATAATTAGTAACAACTTAAAAAGCAGCAAGCAATATAACGATGCTGCCAAGAAAGGCAACAAAATGTCAGGTATGATATCCCGCACTATCCCGTATAAAAACAAACACAGCATGTTCAAGTTATTTAATGCATTTGTTAGACCACATCTCGAGTATGCCGTTCAATTCTGGTCTCCATTCCTTAGAAAAGACGTTATTAAACTTAAGAAGGTTCAACGTAGAGCTACCAAACTCCTCCCCTCGCTGTGGAATAAATCGTACAAGACAGGCTACATGAACTCAATCTTTATTCACTAGAGAAACGTCGAGTCAGAAGCGACATGATCGAAGTGTGGAAGATTATGAAGGGTAAGGAAAACGTCGACCGAGCGAGCCTTTTCACTCTAGATACAAACGGAGTGACTAGGAACAGTGGATACAAAATCGTTGGGAAACGTTTCTCACTCGACATCTCGCGAAATTTCTTCATGTATAGAGTTGTCGAAGAATGGAACAAACTTCCAGCGGAGGTTATAAACAGCAATACAATCGGAACCTTTAAGTCGCGGCTCGATAAGTTTTACGAAAATCGCCGATAAATAGTTAAGCCGTTCTCTTCCCTGTTGTTATAAAAACAGAAATGGCACACGAAGCTCTCTTAGATGTTCTACTTCAGAACTAATCCTCTTGCTATCAAAAGGCAAACTAGTTTGGGCCAATAAGCCTCTTAGACGTTCTACTCCAGATATAATCCTCTCGCTATCAAATGGCAACCTAGTATGACCAATAGGCCTGTTGTTGTCTTCCTACACTTATAAACACTTGTAAACATCAGACTGGTGTTTTCGAATTTGGTTAGTATATGTAATGATATCACATGAATTTTCTTCAATTAATCCACTCCTATCTTTTTAATACATTTAATCAAAAATACAATAACTAAATATTACTCACAAATAGCAATTACTGCTAGGTATGTTTATCATTGAAACTAATTGTTCCTAACCTTCGCATATAATGGTCTTGGATCATAGAAGAAATCGACACCAAATTAACATCTATCAGAAGTTGATCAAAAGATCAAGCCTCAGATCGTGTTCCCGGCTTGTTCGCTGTTTATTGTGAGGCACATTATTCCATTGTGAAAATATCAACTTTGTATGGGACATTATACTGATGGACAAAATAGGCGTCAATTCGCATTGGAAGCTCAGTACATCTATTTTACATTATGCACGAGTCTGTACTTGAGCTCGGTACATTTCTTCCACTCTATACGTCCACTATACCTACATGAACCTGTATTAAAGCTCAGTACATTTATTTCACTCTATACCTACACTGTATCAACATGAGCCTGTTTTGAAGCTCGGCACATTTATTTTACTCTATACGTACACTATACCTTCATGAACCTGTTTTGAAGCTCAGTACATGTATTTTATTTTATATGTACCCTATAAATGAGCCTGAATTAAATGTATGTTCATATATTTCACAATTGCACTTTCCCGATTAATAAGTGCGTTGAACACTTATTCACATATTTCACATAATTGTTCTGCTTCCGATTACCCAGTGGATTTCCACCTTAGATTTCCACCGTAAATTTCCACCGTAGATTTCCACCGTAAATTTCCACCGTAGATTTCCACCGTAGATTTCCACCGTAGATTTCCACCGTTCCGCCAGGCGAACAGGATTTTTGGAAGAGAGGAGGAGGGAGTCCTTTAAAGCCAAGTGTGTTACAAGGCCAAGTTTAATTGATCTGTTAGGACGTGCAATGATTTTAACCAACGATCATTTAGCATCCGCAACGGAACATAATTAAATTTAACTTTGAAAACATGAAAATGTTCAAAGACTTCATGACCGGAATTACGTCGAGCCAAATGTATCAGAAATATAATTGTCAAGGGATTAGAACTATCGTTCTGTTGATGTACAAGTCATCACATATGAACATACCATAGTATACATTGATATTAGGACTCGTGAGGTTATCTGTTTTTTAGGCAACAATGCCGTTCTCAATCATGAGATAAATCGTACCGAAATGATGATATGTTTGAATTAACTAACTGCCTATTTGCTAATCATACTACAAGGTACGCACGAGACAACATTCCCCCATTACCAATGCTGCAGCATATGAGAACATCAGAAAAACGGTACTATCTATTTCTGTTCATGTCTATCCTCAGGCCACCCCTGATCTTGATTGACCCGCATATTGTCACCCAGCATCATGTGCCGAGTCATGCGAGTCATATTCGTGATGAAGTTCAATGCGTCATGAAGAAGCCACTCCTACTCATGCTTTCTTCCATCACTCATCAGTAATGCACGCTCGTCTCAATGCTGGGCATGCAGCGCGCCGAGTATGCGTTTGATCAAAGGGACTTAAGATCATCATTGGGACTTTTGATCATCATAGGGATTTGAACCATCACTGGGACTTCACACCATCACAGGGACTTTAGGCCATCATAGGGATTTAGACCATCACAGGGACATTACACCATCATAGGGACTTAAGATCATCATAGGTATTTTAGATCATCATAGGGATTTAGACCATCACAGGGACTTGAGATCATCATAGAGACTTTGAACCATCATAGGGACTTTGGCCCATCACAGAGACATTAGACCATCACAGGGACTTTAGACCATCATAGCGAATTTAGACCATCATAGGGACTTTAGACCATCATAGTGACTTGAGACCATCACAGGAACTTTAGACAATCATATTGACTTTAGACCATCGTGGGGACTTTATGCCATCATATGGATTTTTACCTTCATAGGGACTTTAGACCATCATAGGAAATTAGACCACAATAGGGACTTTAGACCATCGAAGGGTCTTTAGATCATCATAGGAACTTTAAATCATCATCGGGACTCTAGAACATCGTAGAGACTTTAGACAATCATAGGGACTTTAAACCATTATAGGGACTTTAGACCATCATAGGGACTTTAGACCATCATAGGGACTTGAGACCATCATAGAAACTTTAGACCATCATAGGAAGATTAGACCATCATAGGGACTTTAGATCATCATAGGTACTTTAAATCATCATAGGAACTACAGCCTACTCAGTATATTGCGATGACACATGGCCCAAAAACGATTCAAAGTACTGAATTTCACAACTTGGATCACTGTGTACTGTGTGCGTGACACGCGCCACACAACACGGTGTCCTGTATGAGTGACACGCGCCCCACAATACTGTGTTCTGTTTGCGTGACACGCGCCACACAACACGGTGTTCTGTGTGAGTGAAACGCGCCCCACCATACTGTGTTCTGTGTGCGTGTTATGCGCCACACAACACGGTGTCCTGTGTGAGTGAAACGCGCCCCTCAATACTGTGTTCTGTGTGCGTGTTATGCGCCACACAACACGGTGTCCTGTGTGAGTGACACGCGCCCCACAATACTGTGTTCTGTGTGCGTGTTATGCGCCACACAACACGGTGTCCTGTGTGAGTGACACGCGCCCC
>SDVV010030347.1:0-11688 GCA_016164225.1 Gammarus roeselii
ATTCTACCTCTCTGGCAAAGGATGTATCAGTATGGAACACTCACCACCTCTTCTCCATCAACAGTGCAGTCGCTTTCCATTCTACCTCTCTGGTAAAGAATATATTAGTATGAAACACTCACCACCTCTTCTCCATCAACAGTGCAGCCGCTTTCCATTCTACCTCTCTGGTAAAGGATATATTAGTATGAAACACTCACCACCTCTTCTCCATTAACAGTGCAGTCGCTTTTCATCCTACCTCTCTGGTAAAGGATATATTTGTATGAAACACTCACCACCTCTTCTCCATCAACAGTGCAGCCGCTTTCCATTCTACCTCTCTGGCAAAGGATGTATCAGTATGGAACACTCACCACCTCTTCTCCATCAACAGTGCAGTCGCTTTCCATTCTACCTCTCTGGTAAAGAATATATTAGTATGAAACACTCACCACCTCTTCTCCATCAACAGTGCAGCCGCTTTCCATTCTACCTCTCTGGTAAAGGATATATTAGTATGCAACACTCACCACCTCTTCTCCATCAACAGTGCAGCCGCTTTCCATTTTACCTCGCTGAAAGCGCTGCTCACTATTCCCTCGCGTATCGACATCAGCCTAAATATCAGCATCGACACTTCTGTATAAGTAATCGTTGTGGTGTCGCCAAGTTAGACATGGTGAATATAATGTGCCGTTTCTGGACAGTAGGCTTCTGCCACCTGATGCCTAGACTTATGCAAATCACGCCCTCTATTTACCATACTGCTATCTTCGCTGTTGTTAGATGCAACCGTTTCATGGTAAACGTTCCCTAAAGTGGCCTATACGAATCACTGTGTCATTGGGGTTCCTCTAAATGTGTGGGAGAATAAAAAACCTTTGCAAGTTGATTCCCGCGAGGTTGCAGCGATTGACTGGAATTTTGAGAACTAAGTGGCAACGTAGAGATTTTATTTTGATTTTGATACCCTTTTATTATACATTCCAGATTGGTTTTCATTAGGGTTATTATTATTAATATTTCTGGGGTATTCAGCCTTGCATCTGTATCTGTGTCATTAAACAGAGCCTTTTAAACGAACAATGTTTCGATACAACAGTGCGAATCACGTATAACCTACGTTTTTGTGACCAGGTCTTTTAGTTGCCAGATCCTGGTCACAACAACACGCCTCGAGATGAAGTGTCCGGATGGGCCGCTACTAACGATGGATCGAAAAGTTCGGTCTGCGTCGAAGAGGATGAACACGTTGTTCGTTATATGATTATGTTCGCCTATTCACAAACTTTCAATAACGAGTAAGCGTATTAAGTCGAGTTATGTCAAGTCGGACACATATCATGTGGATTACTGTTATGCTCCCACCGGATATTTACAGCATTTTTATATTTGTTATCCATGCTTCTACATAATTTTTAAATACGTTTCTGACTATACATTTTTGATGTTTGACCAAATTTGTATCTTCCAATCAACGATAAAAAACTTCACCAATATGCATCAGATTGACTTTGACGCAACTATATTTTGAAAACGTGTATATTGTTTGAAATTTAATATATGAAATACATGTTCATACATTGATTCGGCATTCAGAATAACAAAGGCAATTGAGTTTGTGCTTTTAATGTGGCTATGCCAATCATTTTTAACGCGCTGCTACCTAGCGCCTACTTAAATAGTTATCTTGAGCTGAGGGACACAGTTATGCATGAGTCAAGTAACAAATACCAACACATGTACATTTCTTTATTCTATGCGTAATACTAACAATAATAATGAATACTTCATTAACATCGATCGTGGGCATAGCAGTGCAATTAAGGCATAAACCTTAATCTATTGCAACAGTGATGTATAGAACTCACACCACCAGTGAGATGAATTTCCCGAGTACTGCACGCAATAAATAAAAATATTAGGGCGTCCAACTTGACCTTAACTATATGTACTGCAATCATCTCCATGGCTTCAACAACGACGAGGCAGCGAGCGTATCACCAGACCAGATTGCAATGAGGATTTTATTTGAAGATTTAATAAATCGAGTCCTGAGGCTATTTTCCGCTCTACAAAACAGCACATTGATGTGATCCGACTGGTTTTCAACAGAAAACGGGAACGCTGACGTCGGGCGTGGGATCTGCATCAGCCGTCTTAATGTTTAATATATACTCGCCGTAAATTTTTAATGTGTAATATTAACTCAACGTAATTTTTTAATGTGTAATATTTACCCACCGTAAATATTAAATGGGTTATATTTACTCACCGTAATTTTTTTCAAGCATTGAAAGAAATTACACCTGAGTGCGTTCCAGTACATCGGGTAATAAGGTGATTTGAAGAACTGGAATTTAATTTTCCTTGGTGCAAACGAAACTCTCCGCATCAGCTTGTTACCAACAGCACACAGCAGGCGGGCTTGTTCGTTTTGCAACATCATTGTAATCAGGCTTGCATGGATTCACTCCTCCGCCTCATCAATGTCAAGGCAGCGAGCGCTTCACCAGAGCAAATTGCAGTGAGGATTTAATTAGAGAGTTCATTTGATTTGATTCTCACTTCCACCAAAGCCTCAACGCGAGTCATAATAGGTTCCCCGTAGAGTTTGATGATTATGGATTCCAGTAGGCTCGCACGCCTCAGCGTGCGAGAAAGAACAACGCTGGTAAAGTTAGAAAAATGTGAACATATTTGCAATGTCATACGCACGCTGGTGCGCACAAGAAGAACGCTTAGACGAAACGGATCCCGCTTCCAATCATATAAATCTTCAAGAGTAATATGTACGCACGCTAGTGCGTACAGGTGGCATCGTCGAGACTGGTACAAGGTTTACGGCTACACGGGCAAAGTCAGCTCCGACAGCAACGCAACACGATCTAGAACGATACGCGGTCTTGGTCGATTATAGTACACTTCATTTATTCAGGTAAGACAGACGAAACGAATCGTCGTCTCCAATCATTGGAGGCGAGGAAGTCCAGGAGGACTCGGAAGTCCAGGATGATTTGGGGGGTTCCCACTTGGACCTTTTTGGGGCCCTTTGGGACACTCTTGACAACATTCGAGACTCTCTTGAGAAACTGTGGGACCCTCTTGATGCCCCTCTACCTACTCTGTATATGTTAAACCTAGTCTGTATCTACGTTAAACCTACTCTGTATCACGGTAAACCTACTCTGTGTCTACGTTAAACCTACTCTGTATCTACGTTAAACCTACTTGATATCTATGCTGAACCTACTCTGTATCTACGTTAAACCTACTCTGTATCAACGTTAAATCTACTCTGTATCAACGTTAAATCTACTCTCTATTTGTATCTGCGGTATCTACTCTGTATCTGCGTTATACCTACTCTGTATCTGCGTTAAACCTACTCTGTATATGCGTTAAACCTACTCGGAACCTGCGATAAACCTTCTCGGAACCTACGTTAAACCTACTTGGTATCCATGTTAAACCTATTCAGTGTCTAATTTAAACCTACTTTATATCTACGGTAAACCTATTCTGTATACATGTTGAATCTACTCTGTATCTGTGTTAAACCTACTCGGAACCTACGTCGAAACTACTCGGAATCTAAGTTAAACACACTCGAAATCTGCGTTGAACCTACTCGTAATCTACGCTGCACCAACTTTGCAACTCTTCAATTGCCGTACGGGGGAGTCTACATTAACTTCGCGTTGGGACTGGTGTGAAACTGAAGCATTCCTACTACTAACACTACTACTACTACTACTACGCGCGCTAGTGTGCACAGGTATCGTCGTTGGGACTGGTACAAGGTCTACGGCTACACGGACAAAGTCAGCTTCGACAGCAACGAAACACAATGTTTACAGCTACGTGGTCTAGTTTATTAGGAGTACACTTTATTTATTCAGGTAAGATAAAGACTCGTACGAAACGAATCCCCGCCTTCAAACACTCAAAACTCTAGGAGTAATATGCACGCACGCCAGTGAGCACAGATAGTATAGTCAAAATTGGTACAAGGTCTATGGCTTTACGGATTAGATCAACTCCAAACGCAACGCGTCACAAGGTTTTATAGCTGCGCAGTCCAGGTCAACCCCAGAAACTGCATATGGTCCGTGCACGCGCAAGCGAGCACAGACTGAAGAAAAAACACCCATTCACAAAATCCCAAACAGGAATTCCCGCACAAATGCACCAGCATTATAATACACGACAAAATTGTGGATCGTGAAGAAGAAAGAAAGGGCAGGTTCGTCATGGACAAAGAAACTGCTCAGATTATTGATTTTGCTATTGTTGTTTAAGGGGATAGGGTGGGGGCAATAGGTCCCTTGGGTCCCAAAAGAGCCCGATGAATCCCGGAGGGTTTCACAAGTCCCCCGGGTCTTCCTGAGCTCCCCGGGTCTGCCGAGACCCCTCGTCTCAGCTCAACTCTGCTTGTTTCGAATCATTTCAGCCAGTTTCGGCTTGTCGCGACCAACTCGAATCGCCTCAACATGTTGCGACTGATCTCGACGCACCTTGACCAGCCTCGACGTGGCTCTTTTCCCTCTGCGCTAGTAATCATGTGGACTGTAAAAATAAACCTTTTTACTCAAGCATTTTAGAGTGGGAATGGGGTGGCAGAAATACCTCGGGTCCCAAAAGAGCCCGATGAATCCCGGAGGGTACCCCAAGTCCCCCGAGCTCCTCGGGTCCCTTGTCTCAGCTCATCTCGGCTTGTCTCGAATCATTTCGGCCAGACTCGGCTCGTCGCGACCAACTCGACTCGCCTCAACATGTTTCGACTAATCTCGACGCATCTCGACCAGCCTCGACGTGACCCTTGCGCTCTGTGCCAGTTATCCGCGGTCGGTAATAATTAATTGTTCTACTCAAGCATTCCACTTATATACATTTTTCTGTGTATGGGTTTTACGGCGTGAGGAGATGGAAGCAGGGGTCCCAGGGTTCAGAGGGGCCTCAAGCGGGTCCCAAAATTTATCAAGGGGGTTCATTAGATGAACTCATAACTCGAGTCATAGGCCGTCTGCCGCTTTCCGAAACAGTACTTTAATGTGACCCCATTTGTTTTCAGAAAAAGTCCTAATAGCAGATGTCGACCGTGGGACCTGCATCAGTCGTCTGAAGGTGTCATTTCTCACCGTCCATTTCATTATGCTGTACTGGGAGAAATTTGTCCACAGAGTATCACAATATATTGCGTATAGCAATATAATTTGAAGAGCTCCGTTTCAGCTTCCCATGATTCCAAGAGAATTTTCATACCATCATGTTTCCAACTGTATTTTGCCGCCTTGATTGCTTAGCAACATTTTATCATCATTGCAATCTTCATGGACGATGGGCTAAAGATAGTCGAGAGAAAGAACTGTTGCGGCCAATCGCCTCCTGATCACCCCATTTTATTCTCATGTCATCCATGCATATATTGTCCATAGCTATAAGCAGGAACAGAAACATTTATTAGGTCAACAAGTAGCATTGGAGGCCATGGTAGCAATGTATGTCCTGCCAAGCAACTCATGTAGCAAAATGAGTCATAGACCCACCAACGGGCATTGGCATGGATGCATAGCAAAAATGGGCACTCACAGGCTACTGGTAGTTGACAACCATGTGATAATATATATTGGTGCCAAGGCCTCTAATACCACTGTTGTCCTAATCAATTCATTTTCTTGATAAATACATGGATGACACTTTAAATCATAAAATCATGAAAAATTCATGTGAAAGAGAGAACGACAAATTAAACAAGCGAAGGGCGAATAAACAAAATGACGTCATGACGAAATAAAAAGATTGTAACCTGGAGGAGAGTTGGAAAACTTTAAAATGTTCCCCCGGATCACGCCGCCGTGTGCAAGGACATCCCACGCTCTTCCACAAGAGGCCTCCTTGTTCTCTGCGGAGCTTGACACACTTGAACTAGCCATCTCTATTGCAAAAATCAGATCGCTTCCCCAAATACGTTGGCGCCATATGGGGGAGCCTATAATGACTCACGTTGAGGCTCCGGTGGAAATGAGGCTGAAATCAAATGTAACTCGTCTTAATACGCTAACAAATTATTGAACGTTTGTGAAGTGGCGAATGCAGAGTCATTTAATAATCGGTGCATTCGTGCTGTCCGACTGAGGCTGAACTCTTCGATCATTTGTTCGGTGCAGCTCTACACGAAAGCTTCTTCAAGCGGCGTGATTTTGAGTGACCAAATTTTAGAAAGCGGTGAGCAGGTTCAAATCGTGACTTTGAGCCCTGGTCATAGAAACGTCAGATTTAGTGTCAATTTCATGTTCTCGGATAATCGGACCACTGAAGTCTGAATGAAGAAACGGTCAGAAATTTCTGGATCTAAAGAGCAAAATACTGACGGAAAGAGGACACTTCTAAAATCGGAATAAATTTTATTTACAACATTGCATTTAACTACAGAATCTGGAGAGTAAAAATAAATGCTTACCTATTTGTGGGGAGTGGTCGATCAATTTCAGCTGTGCATTTCATGTTATTCTTGGGTGCAACATTCGCAAAATTCCCTAGATAGGAACAGAAGTGATCAAACCTAATTCATGGGGTTATATGTCAATTATTTCTATATTCTCAATTAGAAACATATGACCCTACGGGGGAGCCTATTATGACTCACGTTGAGGCTCTGGTGGAAATGAGGCTCAAATCAAATCAAAGAAACATATGACTAATTGTTAATAGAACTCCAAGTTATGTCCGACTATCCAATCAAATGAAAAAAACTTCCAAATACTCTTTAAAGATTTTTGCCAATTGACCATGTAACGTATACACACTGATTACATGAGAACGCAAGGAGCTAGAGGAACAGACAGATACAGACACTAGGCCGCATCCCCCAGAAAGGGGGGTGACCGACGGCAAGGCGCACCTCACACCCTCATACGCTCACACTCACACAACATAGCCCTTTAGTGCTACAACAACATGATACATTGAAATTAGGCGAATTTCAAAGACTCCAATGCACCGTAAATGCTAAAATGGGCAAATTAGTAGAGGATGCATCTGTAGATGACAAGGACTGGGTGCTTAACACAAAGCCCAGCTAACAAAAAACACACTTTCAGGAGAGCTGATTGATGATCTTGGGGTAGATTTGCAGATTCGATTAGAAAAACAGGAGTGAGAAAGTAGTGGCTGGTCCATTAAAACTGTAACCAGTGTTGAGCTTAAACTCTACAAGACCGGGGTTAATGAAGCAAAACATCTTGGCGATTACATCCCTTGGCCTAAAAACTGTCCAGGCCGGCACCACATTGTCAACATCAGAGCTTAAAACAACAACTGCATGCTCTTCAGCCTCATCGCCCACTTCCACTTGAAACAACATACAAACCTCTCAAATTTCAAACGACAATCATGTGATACGTATCTCCCGAATAAAAATACAGACTTCCAATTTCCAAAACTTGCCTTGAACAAACCTGTGGCTTTAGAAAAAATTTCAGTCATTGAGAGAGAATGTAACCTGAGCATCAGACTCTATAAAATCACAAAGGAGAATGAAGGTTATGGTTTTGTCAGTATTTACAGAGGCGGTTTAGACGCCAGTGAGGAACGCACGGTCCACCTGGTTCAAATCCTAGATGCCAATCATGTCGCGCTCATCCCGTGTTTCACTACATTCTTAAAAACCTTCAAACTTACGGCACTTAGAGACAACTTTTTTTGTCCATTCTTCATGCAAGGGATGGACGAAAGCAAAAAAGCTGGGCATGTGAAAATGTGTTCATCCAGTAGAAGGTTGAAAAATATCAGTATGCCTGAAGAATGCGAGATGTATCAATTCTCAGCCATGCATGCAACAATGAAACCACCCGTTATTGCTTATTATGACTGTGAATCTGTTCTGGAGCTTGAAACAGAGGGACGCAATGCAGTTAGCATACACATGTTGTGCAGCTACAGTTATGTTCTGGTCGATAAAGACGAAAGAATTGTAAGGCACAAAGTAGTCGATTCGACTTCAGTTCCGCTTGAGGAGATGGAGGAGGATCTCGTCAACAATTTATTGCTGGATTACGAAGACTATGTCTTCCTTACAATTGTACCCCAAACCCGTCCTCACAAAACAAGACTTGAAAAAATATTGCGGAAGCAAAACATGCGAGTGCTGTGGGGACACTTTTGTAGAAAAAGGTAAAAAAGATCTCGCCACCATAATCAATACATCGAGGGCGTCTTTGGGCCCAATAAAGAAGTAATATCTGGTAACTATATTAAAGCTCTTTGTCACAAGGACTCAATATATGCATATAGCACAGAGAAACTGTGCTATATGCTTTGTATAGCTCATAATGCATTAGCCTATGGTATGCGCTTCATATTAAGAGGACTGGACGGCAAAAAATTCTCGAATATCCGTGTGGTACCGAAAGTCTGATAAAATGTTTAGCATCTCTGTCTCCTTGAACGATGACACGAGCAAGTACGGTGTCAAGTTCACCAATTCCTAATCGTTCCTCAACTCAAATTTAGACGACAGTCTTGCCAAAAATCTCAAAGACAACGGCCAAAACTCATCTCGCAAATCTCGTCTACATTGACAAGGTTCTAGAACTTGCTACTCAAAAACGACATTTCTGCTAAAAGGCCATCACATCGGGTTCTGTCCTGGACCAAACTGACATCCCATAGCAACAAGACTTTTACAGTCAACTTCCAGGTAAAGGAATATCTGACTGTTTATGCTGAAGTTATTGAAATGTAGCAGGCAGCCAACTTTAAGGCTCTGCGTGAATTTATCTGTTAATCGACATGCTGCTACTGGCTAAAGTCTTCCAAAAGCTTAGGGAGGTCATGACACGCGATTACATCTTAGATCCCGTCCATTTTGTGAGCGCCCCTGGCTTTGCACTGTAAGCTGCCCCCTACGAAGGCAAGATGAAGCTGGATCTGGTGAAAGATATCGATCTCCTGAACATGATTGTCATAAATAACCGAGGTGGATTTGTGACGCTGACGAAAGGTCTTACCAAGATGAACAACCCCCGCTGCAAAGACTTTCACCCTGAACAACCTGTGTCTTCAGCAGCAATGTGGAACTTTAACAGTCTTTATGATGGATGCTTGAGTGAACCCCTTATCATTGGCGAAATTCACGAGCTCACACCCGAAGAAATTCATGCATTCGACTTGGTAAATGCAGACTGTTCTAGCAAATACACGTACATTGTCTGTGCCGATGCCCAAGTCAGCGACAAAGTTGCACGAAAAACAGACGAGTTGCCACTACTGCTGCATCACAAAGAAGTCAGTTTGGACGATGTTTTGCCCTTCATGAAAAATCTCCTGGCAGGCTTGGAACATCTCAAAAACAGAAAACATGCAGATCGTGAGCTGGTAGCTAGTCGTGGCCTTGAAATTATTGCAAGTACTACTCAGGCAAGAACTGGAAGTGACCAAGGTTCATCAAATTTTTCGAATCAAACATGAACCTGTCTTCAAATCCTTCATCATGAAAAATATACAAAAACGTCATGAGTCCTCGAATTTCAAAATCCCTATATAACCCACTATCAAGTAGTATATACGGCAAGCTTCTTTTCAACCCACTCATCAGAAGTCTAGAGGCAAAGGTCGTATGTACAGTTATTAAATTCAGAAAACACGCTGCCAAACTCCTCCTGAAAAATTGTTACGCCATCGGCCCAGAAACAGTTATCATGATCCTTAAACAGAAAAATGTCCGAATGGTTCACTCACTGCAAGTTGGGTTCTACGTGCTTTAAAAAGCTAAAGCAAAAATCCACAGCTTCTTCTATGACACCCTGAAACCCAAATACGGTGACAACGTCTCGCTCATCTACTCGGACACAGACTCGTTGCTGCTCCAGTTCAAAGGTGTAGACGACATTGGAACAGAAATGCGTAAACCTCCCCACGTTGAATACACGGACTTTCCAACTACCCCAAAAATCACATCTTGCATGATGAAACAAAGAAAGAACAGCTGTGGCTACTGGAAAGCAAAACAGCCAACGACTACCCCAGTGAAATAATTTGTTTATAACCAAAGTGTTACAGTAAGTTGCTAGAGTCCGACGCCACAAAATAAGCTGCAAAAGGTGTCAATTATCAGACAGAAGCCAAAATCAGACATGAACAGTAGAGATATCTATAACCAGAAAACATACACACACATTGAGACCATACATAAGCATGCCAGCTTCAAACTGTACGCACTATTAACAATTGTCGCAGTAAATTTGAAAATAAACGCTGCTATGTTGACGTATGCCCAACTCTAGCCTATGGCCACTCTGACATTCCCAAAAAATCCATTGAAGTTGAACTTACTGTCATTAGAAAGAGGAAGTGATGTGTCGTGGATGATGTTAACACTAACGTGAATTTAATTTGTAAGAGACGTAAGCCTGGCGAGGCCGTCTTTGGCGAGTACACTCGCGTGAATGACGAAAGTACATCTACGTCGTCATTTTTTTTTCTGTAAATATTCTTAAGATGTAAATATGTAAATGTCCCTAATATGTTGTGAATATGTAGATAAATAAATATAAACTTGAACATATATGTTTCTCTGTTCAACTAAATAGAGTATATTTTGAGTCTACAAGCGCTTTGCTGTCAGTATGACGTAGGACCGAGTGCAGGATGCAGGAACCGGAAGACTTTTTCTTCTATGTCTCACCGCTGGGCAGCTGTCAATTGTACCAAAACAATACGTCTTCAAGTTTTACTAACAACATTTATCCAGGAATACACGCGCCCTACGGGGAGGCTATCATGACTCACATTGAGGCTCAAGTGGAAATGAGGCGCAAATCAAATCAAATAAAATCCAGGAATACAGCCAGAGGGAGAGTGGAGCGTAGGACTTGTAGAAGTATTCTATAATGACTGGTTCAAGATAAAAAAAAAACACGATGAAAAATACAATATTGTATTCTACGTAGACTATTTTGATGACAAAGATGAAAGAGTCGGGCATAAAACTGCTTTGTTTGTTCTTATCGGAAATATCTCGGGCAATACATTGGAAGAACACGAATAGTCAGAGATGAAGGAAAATTGTTTGAATATGACGGTGCCACACAACGCATAAAATTCAACGCCTTTACTCCACAAATCATGTCACAATTTAAATATACTGAAGCTACGGTGAATTGGTACTTTGTTGGAGATTGATCGGCTGATTTAATGGGTAGAACGATGTGTAAATATGATGTCGGTGAAGGTGCCATAAGCGAAAAAAAAATCCTTTATGAACGATAATGTATGCTACATAAATGTTTACTCCGATATAATTTCACGCAGCTTTATGGGCGACAAGCAAGTCAATATTCTTCATGTTATTCCAATTAATAAATCTTATTTATTTACGTGTGTGGATGTCAAATACATGAAAAAATGCAGCGAAGTCATTTTGATACCATTTCCATCGGTCTACGAGACGGTGTTGGCGGTACCATCCCGTTGAATGATGGTGGATCGAGCCCATGCGTATTACATTTATAAAGAAGCCAGAGCTATATAAATATAACGCTGGATATAAATAATGTCATTTGGTAACTAGCAATCATGAGGGTGGAATATGCATATCCGTCCTATAAACGATATGAAGCTTTATTCGCGAAACGTGACAAAATACGGGGTGAGGTTTGCATGATATTGACCAATTCACAAGTCCGATATCGTACCAGAGGGGCA
>SDVV010030348.1:0-11688 GCA_016164225.1 Gammarus roeselii
GTCAATAACAGAAGCTCAACGTTATTACAGGATCCATTTCGAAACAAGAATCAGTCCTTCAAAAAAAAAATTAAATCGCTCTATCGAAAATTTGCGGATACCGGGAATGTTAATGACAAACCACGATCTGGAAGAAAAAGGTCAATTCGAACTGAAGACATAATCGAAAGAGTTGCTGTAAGCATTACAGATAATCCTAAAACCTCCACTAGAAAACGTGCTTCTCAATTAACCATTTCTCAATCGACATTATGCCGCATTCTGAAAAAGGACTTAAAGTTGAAGCCCTACAAAATTCAATTGACTCAACAGTTATTGCTTACGATCATCACCAATGTCTTGGATATTCCGAATCCTTTCTTCGATTGTGCGAGGATGCCACTTTAATCGAAAACATCATCGAAAACATCAAAAACATCAAATGGTTAATTGAGAAGCACGTTCTCTAGTGGAGGTTCTAGGATTGTCTGTAATGCTTATAGCAACTCTTTCGATTACGTCTTCAGTTCGAATTGACTTTTTTCTTCCAGATCGTGGTTTGTCATTAACATTATCGGTATCCACAAATTTTCGATAAAGCGATTTAATTGTGTTTTTTGAAGGACTGATTCTTGTTTCGAAATGGATCCTGTAATCACGTTGAGCTTCTGTTCTTGACATCGTCCTGATGTAGGTTTGCAGAATTCTCGTTCTTTTTTCTTTGCTGTAGCGAATCACGATGAAAATTTAAGGGTTGATAATTAAACATAAATTATGCATACTTTATCGGATAATGTCGTAACTAGGATACAATATTACCATAATTTTTTTCTTTTTTTAAATAAAACAAGTTTCAACTTCATAGCGTTAGTAGTTTTCCATTTATTAACAAATTAAAAGGGTCAGTTAATTCAGGTTCACCCTGTATTGGTGGAGGCGGCACAGTAGTTTTATGAACGCTAGCGAGTGAAACCAAGCCACCGGCCACAGCCACATGGCGGCCGCCATGCGGAGGGCAGGAATGGTGGAGTATAGATAGGGAATAATTCATTCATTGTGCTCGCACTCTAGATACAACAGTTCGTCAAAAATTCCCTTGACCGCCTCTGTTGACCGCCTCTGTTGACCGCCTCTGTTTGTCGCACAACTCGTTATTGCGCATCAGGTGCGGGGCCAAACCTCCGTTTACATCACCGCCGCCTGACCACCCACGCGTGCTGCACAAGGTCTCATCAGACATCAAGTGGCCTGACCTCGTCACACCGCATCTGTGTGAGAAGTCATGACAGCATCCACGTCTGTATTTTCTTTTCAGCCTTGAACTTTTCATTCTGGCTACTAATGAGTGGGTCACAAGTAAGCTCTGCCCTTGGTCACCTTCTGGCAGCTGGTATGTCACAAAAATTCCTCTGCCCGAAAAATGGTCTCTTTTCCCTGGCCGCTCAAATGGTTGCTGTTGAGTCACGTGCCTTCCTGTGCCAAGGGATGACCTTTCCTCGGCCTTGACCGCTTTCTGGCTGCTGGTGAGTCACAGCCTCATCCTCACACTTGAAGTAGATCAATATGGTGAGTCAACTATGGGTGACGAGGACTTCCAGGCCCCGATCCATCGGCCGAGGGCCATGAGTCGCGTGAGCCTTTGCCTCAATTCGCTCACATGGACAAGTTATTCAGTCCATAATCCTAGAGTGATAATATTCGGATCATGACAGCCAGATTATTCTTTCTATTCAATATAAGTCGTGGTTGAAAGACCTGAGAGAGCCTGATCCATCCTTCTGGTAACAGAAGAATAAAGTTTTTCATAGGGACTACTTACAGATTAATCGGCAGTTTGCATGAGGACTGAATAACTGCTTAACACACAGTCATAAACGAAGGGTCTGTTTGCAGGGCCTCTAGCGGGACTAGCGGAAAAAATGGATACATTACAAAACACTGACATGCAAACTCATACCCACGCCATAAATAAATGATTTAAAGTAGAAATTAACAAGTAACCTGTGTAATGAATGTCGATTATCAAAACATAGATGATGTTAAACGAATGAACTAACTGGAAATTTTAGAGCTGAATCGGCTTTTGGTCCAATCAAGAAGTATTTCTCCCGGTAATATGAGTGCTTCATTCCACCTCTGCGCTGGAGCAAATTTCTTGCTCCATTAGAAGAGAATGCGTGGATCCTGCAATGATGTGTTTTTATGAGTCTTTAACCAAGTAGATTGTTTCATCCACGCCAACCCTGCAATTTTCGTTGATATAACAGTAGTTTATTTCTGTAGCTGCTTATTAGTGTGGAAGTGCTTGCACACCTTTGAATTGTTCTGCCGTTATTTTAATAATGCATTGCATTTTTTATCACATTAAAGTATATTATAGTGTTGAACTTAAACTCTTATTGTTTTGACAAGTTTTTTGATCACAAACATTATTTATTTGTCGTCGAAGGCAGTGCATATTTCGTTCAACAATATTGTTCAAATATCAACCAATTAACAGTATATCTTTACGTCATCTGTTGGTTTACACGCTCGTCTATACAAACTTCACTAAGCTGAATAAGGCCATTGTAATATTGCTCTGTAATGTTTGTCTGTTCAGTATTAAGCTACTCCGCATACGCTCCACAATTACTCAGTAAACTGGAGCTGAATTAGACTGTGGAGTGAGTCTTCTGTAGTTGGTAAGTCTCAACATGACCGCAAGGACTCATCATACCTTGATCTAAGAGTGGTGCCAGAATATGGTGTAAAACCAACGACTTTACACGAATCATCGTCGGACATTAAACACAATAGTCTGATGATGCATCGCATTTTGGTAATTGAAAACGTGAGTTATCGCATGAAGAGATTAAAAATGCCACTTGACATGGCAACTCCAAAAATGCTCTCGAGGCAGGAACTTCGTTGTGAGTCTCTTAGCGCAGATCTATTCTCACTGGATGCTTTGAGGATGGATCTGGTAGAGATGGTAGAATCTTAGTGTCTTTTTTCTGCTCAAGATATCCTATGAAGCTCCTGTCAAAAGGAGCTACTGTAGATTACATCCGAGGCAAAGGTTTTATATCCAAAAAAGTTACTGGAATATTACCGAACAAATCTTCCACGAACAGTTCAATATTTTTGTGCTGAATCTGCGTTAGACTGAAGTCCATTACTGCCTACGCGCATCCCCCCCTCTCTCCTAAAACTAAGGAACAACCTACGTTCCCTAAATTATAAACTTTTCAGATAGCGCTATCCTACATTCAAAACGTCCCAGATCGCATTTATTGATGTCTGCATAAATACATGCTAACTACATCGCCCATTCAATGGTGTACCGTTTCAAACAGTTATATGCCGCGATTTCGTAAGAAATTAATCGATAGAGGCACGCTGGATACGACTCTCTCACAACAATTTTGTTCATGATCCATTGTAACAACATACACGGGGCCCAACTGTACCTCGTACACAGGGAACGCCGGCCTAAAATGTTCTGTGTATAATAGCTCGCCTCTCGGCTTCCGAGCAACTCAGGCAGTATATAGCATTCGTAAACAAACCAGCCACAGCTTACATTTGGCGCCACGTTCGTCGGCTGATGAGGTATATTCGTTCCGCTTGGGTTGACTTGATCGTGCATGGTGGTGCCGGTACACCGAGGTGCTGGTGCATGGTGGTAGCTGAGAATGGTGATGCCGGTGCATGGTTTGCCTGGTGAATGATGGTGCCAGCTCTGGGTCATGTGGGTTCTAGGTGGTACCGGTGCATGGTGATGGCGGGGCACAGAAATGTCGGTGGATGGTGGTGCAGCTGCTTGGGGTGCCGAGGCATGGTGGTACCGTGCATGATGATGCCGGTGGATGATGGGGCCAGTGGATGACGGTGCCTATGGATGGTGACGTCTGTGCATGGTTTGGTGGTTCCTGTGCATGATGAAGCCTGTAGATGTCTGTGCCGGTTCATTGTACGCCAGTGCACGTTGCGCCGGCGCATGGTGGTGCTGGCACATAAAACGGCTCCAGAATAGTGCGGTTCATGGATTCATCAATAGAGAATTGAATATGTTCAGAGGATAGTTCACAGTTCTGTGGTGTTAATCATACATGCAGATACAGACACTAGGCCGAATTTCCTTGAAAAGGGGGTGGCCGACGGCAAGGCGCGCTTCGATCACACTCTTCTCATGCACTCACACACAAACAAACGAACCTCTTTTGTGCTCAAGGGTCCGGCAAGGAGACCCCGCGACACACACTTCAGGTTAGGAGTGTGGTACGCAATCCGTTTCAGCAGTAGGGCCCGACAGTGTTGACTGGTTTACCTCTGCTGAGTTATAGTAACCGAACATTGCCCACCCACAACAATCTCGCTTCTCAACGAGACACCAAGGGCGGGAAAGCACATCAAGGCCGCATCAAAATTATTCATTCGCAACCATTCACCACTTACGCCAATCCATTGCACGCTCTCCCTCTTCCTCCAGACTTATCTCTCTCCATCCTGACGTCTGATCCACGTCATCCATCTACCCAAACTTCGGTCTTATAATAGGCCTATGTCAACAAATTTTCGTTTATATCACCCTATACACAAATCTCCTATCATCCACCCTCACCATATGCCCGAACCATCTCAGAACACATAAATCTACTGTGTCCTATACAATCCTCACCATCGTTGTCCTAATTCGATCAACGTCGTTTTTATCCTTATCTCTCAGTCACTCCGTCATGCCACACAACTATAACACCTCAAAAACATTCAATTTTTTTCTCTTTTCTGCTCTCGCCCCAAGCTTCGGCCCCGTAGCGTCCTACAGCTCAGTGCACTCAACACTTTACATCCATCCTTCACTCGCGATTTGCTCTTAATGTCCACTAGTTTAGTGTTCTCTTCAAGAGAGCCAAGGCACCTAAAAGCATTAAACTTCCTACTATGTTCTTCATTTGGGAGGACACTAATTCTGCGCACTTCGTCATTTCTCGAAAATCTTATTACTTTACTTCTACCCAGATTAACTTGAAGCTTTCTCCTCTCACACACTCCACCAATTTCCGACCCTAGCCTACACAACGTCTCCTCCGAATTTGTGACCAGTGCCGGATCATTCGCAAACAGTAACCGACACAACTGCCAACTCCGTCCATTTGATCCCAAAATCTCTAAGCTTCAACCCATTACACTCGCGATCACCCTCCTGACCACTCCACCCACGTAAAAATTAATCAGCTAAGGGAGGTATTATAACGCAACCTTGTCTCATTCCCTCTCACGCTGTTAACCAAGCCCTCACCTTGCTTTCCACGTGCTCTGCTGTCAACATAGAAACTCTGAGCCGCTTACACCAATTTTCTGCCAACTCCATACAAACGCAGCACCCTCCATAGTGCGTCCATGTTGACCCTCTCGTAAACATTTTAAAAATCCACGAAGGCCCAGAACACATTCTTTCCATTGCACGTACTTTCACAAACTTGTCTCACTGTTAAAAACATAATAGATGCACCCTCTACCTCTCCTGAAGCCATAATGTTCATCGCCAATTGCACCTACCGTACCGTCTCAAATCCTCTTCATCGCATAACAAACTGATTCCTCTCGATTTGCAGCACTCATTCTCATCTCCTTTGCCTTATACAGCGGAACAATGCAAGCACTGCGCCACTTAATTGGCACCCCGACCTCCCCAAAACACAGATTCAGTCACCTCACCAGTCCATCGTCTATCGTTACTCTACAGCCCTGCAGGTACTCAGTCGCAACACTGTCCAAACATGGGCCTTCCATGCTTTTATCACAATTACCGTTATCGTTAGTAATGTCCGCAACCAGTATAGCTCTCAAAACCGGCATCAGTGCACTGCCACCCACAGCAACAACGTTAGTCTCTCGGGCATCCTCAACATTCAGCAACTCATCGAAGTACTCAGCCCGCTTCATCCGAACATCACCACTCCCCATCAACAACCGGTCGTTTATATCACTCACCACCTCCTCCTTCCCGGTATACCCTTTTCACACCCTCTTTAACTCATTCCAGAACATCATTTAGCTCTCCTCAAAATTCATGCACACTCACCTACTCCACCAGACATCGGCGTCCCTCTCAGCTCTCATTGCCACCTACTTCACCTCATTTCTCTTCCCTCTATAGTTGTAATTGGCCACCACCGACCGCGTAGGCAACCACGCCTCAAAGGCTCGTTTCTTCTGCGCCACCTCCAGTTTAACTCCATCGTTCCTTCACTCACAGTTTTTCCTCCTGCACCCGCTCACAGGGCCGATACCACACAGTTTTTCGACATCTCTACAACGTTACTGAGACCTTGATTTCTCGCAGTCATATTTCTCCTTTAACGACTGCTGGAACTCCACTGCTTTGCTTGCCACGGTTAGCTCACTCAGCTTCACTACCTCTCTTCCTCCTCCCACTCTTTCGCTTCCCTTACACCTCCGCTCTACTCATAATCTTCCTTCCACCAGTGGATGGTCCGATATTCCTGAATCCTGCCCTCTGATCCCTAGCATTGAAGCAGCCTCCTCACCACTCTTCTCTGAATCAGCACAAATCCACCATTGCGCCATGGTCATGGTGCAGCGAATGGCTCATGGTCAATGGCTATGGGTTATCGGAACAGCACCTGAACAAGCTGTTCCAAACCACCAAGTCCAGCTACAAGCACAAACCTGTCAGATTTCCTATACGTCATTTCTACCGTGAACGTCATACCTCTCTATCACATTCTCCACATCTACATCTCCAACTTTCTCATGTAGATCAGCCAAAACAACCAGGTTGTATTGATCTCCAAAATACATCACACTTACCAAGGTCAACCCAAAATTGGTCCCTCTCTTCCTCCTCCTCTCTCTACCAGGTCCGTAAACGCACATCTATCCATGCCTAACTTAACGTCCATCCATGTCAATCTAGAGGAAACCTCCTTTAATTCGTTAATGTTATTAGCCATGCGATTACTCAATATCAACAACACACGTTCTCGTGCCTAAACTTCTTCCACGCCCGACTTTCTTCCACTTACCACGCAAAACTGACATTTACCCAATCTTTAAACTTTGTCTCACTCAACGTCAGCATATCAAACTTCTTCTTACAAACGTCTCATCAATCTCTTTTCTCTTTACTTCATTCGTACTACAACCACGCGCATTCAGAGACCCTAACAATGAGGTTCGGAGAGGAAGGAATCCCCAGTCCCCTTGCTGCGACTCTATTAGTCGCCTCCTACGACACGTTAGGGATACAGTAGAAACCTTCTACTCCTCCACCACAAGCGATGAGTTGAATTAATGCAGAGGTAAAATGAACGAATTGGATAAAATTGGACTAAATTTGCCCCTACTATTATGTATCGCACCACTTTCATGTTTGCTCACTCACCAGCTCATCTTTGGGTTAGGATCACCTGACGTTAGAAGAAGCATATGAACAACGCTATCTACTTTGCATTTAATCAAAACACGAGCGGTAATTGAAAACAAGCCTTGATCGATAGTGTTGGCTCCTTGCGACAAATTTTGAAGAGCTTTCAAATGGAAGCATATAACTAATTCGAGAAGGAAATAAAAAGATTTCACCATTTTGGTAATTTAAGAAATAAAGATTTGAAGTCGTTGCAAACTTTATAAGAAGAGTGAAGCCCCGACCACGAAAGGGGTGATTACAAAATTACACTTTACTCTTCTGAGGAGGATATTGAAAAGCTATTAATTTCCTACAAATCCATTCTTCGTGGTCTATATTCATCTATAATGAATAAGTAGCAGCAGAGTCAAGGCAGTGAAAGAAGACATAACCAAACTGCGTATGGTGTTCTGTAATGAAATTATTTAGAGTAACTTAGGCCTCCTCGCCTCCTCGGGGCCCATCGATCACTCTCCATCTTCAGAGGCCCTATGCATTATGTAGGGAGGAGACCGGTGAAAAGCCTCAGCTTGATGAATGCTCTTCACAACAGCGTACCAGGGCAGTAGAAGGGAGGGAAGATGGAGCGGCAAAGTACTGCGTGTGTATAGTAGGTAGAGGGTTGTGAAAATTGTTAATTTAATGTTCTGCCATAGCCTGATGCTTACAAAGGTTGCTAGAAGTTATTACGGGAAATTCATTGTCCATATGATAGGCTGCAACAATCCGCTTTCTAACCCTTCTGAGCCATTCACATCATTGCCATCTCCTTGGGCATCCCCATATCAAAAAGAAATTCCACACCTTAGGTTTTTCAGCTCTAGCAGGATGATGAGCTAGTACCACACAACGTGGGACAGAGTCTGAGACCAGACTCTGAAATCGAGTAGGTTGAGGACTTGAGAGTCGGCAGGTCTGCCATCCCACTCCTTCGAAAAAAAGCTCTGCCTCTTCTCGTAAAGGCCAGGAACGTCAAAACCTCGTTCTTTTAGTCCGAAACAATGCTTCGTGCGCTCTTGCCAGAATGACACACTTGACCTTTTAATGCAGCTTGTCCAGGCTAGAGGCACTGGAGCCCTGGAACCGGAGTCCTTGCAGCACCTGCTCATACATGTTTTTACTTTCTGTGGCTGATTAAGGACAAATTCTCTCTTATTTGACCAGCGTCTTCTCTAAAATTCTTCAGCTGAGGCTCTTGACTCAATACATGAGGATTATGAAGTAGATTGCTCCTATTCTTCCCGAAGCCTAACTTGTAGACCTTTTCGACATCCCCTTTGAACAGTATTGGCGTACAAATTCAAAATGCGTTATAAAAATTATAAACAAAATTTCCCAATATCTATTCCAAGAAAGTATCTGAGAGATCAAATTTGTAGTCCTGTTTAGGCTTCTCAGAGAAGTTAAAAAACGGTTATACATGATCAAGTTGTAATACATTTACTCAGGGTACTTTTTTCGCGGGCTATTGAAGTGCCCTCACGCGAGATTGTATGGGAATGGATAATTGGTTTATAAAATATTGGCCACAATATAACCACAATCGAGCCAAAAATCAAGCGATTCGGAGAAATTGTTTGCATTTCCAAATTACAAGCAGCCGCGGCGTCTGACCGCATACGTACATCCTAGACCTGGATCGGTGTTCGACCAGCAGACATCTTTGAGCCGCACCAATGCAAGGCCTGGGTTGCCGTCAAACAAGATCTCAACCGAGATCAACACACATCATAGACCAGCACACATCCTAGACCAGCACATAACTTAAACCAGGAGCAATCCTAGACCAGCAAACATCCTAGGGCAGCAGACATCCGATTTTCTCACGCAGCCTAGACAAGAACACGCAGCCTTGACTAGCACACAGTCTAGACCAGTACACGCAGCCTTGACTAGCAAACAGTCTAAACCAGCACACGCAGCCTAGACTAGCCCACAGACTAGACCAGCACACATCCTAGACCAACACAAATCTTAGAACAGCAGATATCCTAGATCATCACACATCCTAGACCTGGACCGCTATCAAACCAGTTAACATCCAAACAGCACACATCCTAGACCTGGATCGGTGTCAGATCAGAGCACAACCTAAACCACAACTAATCCAAGACCTCAACATATCCTAGGCCAAAAAATATCCTAGTCCACGACCAATTCTAGGCCTACCTCCTAGACCATAACACATTTTATACCACAATACCTCTTACACCCTCATCCTTGATCACATCACATACTTTGACCTACTTCCTAGACCTCAATACATCCTATACCAAGATATATCTTAGAGCGATATCCTAGACCTCCCCACATCCTTGACCACACCCCATCCTATACTATAACACATCCTAGACCCACATCCTGGACAACACATCTTGGAGCCACATCCTACACCACAAAAAACATCCTAGACTCATATCTTATCCCACAACACGTTCCAGACCCACATCTGCTGGTCGAGACAGCCATCTGCTCGTCGAGACAGTCAACTGCTCGTCGAGACACTCATCTGCTCATCGAGACAGTCATCTGCTCGTCGAGACACTCATCTGCTCATCGAGACAGCTACCTGCTCGACGAGACAGCCATCTGCTCGTCGAGACAGCCATTTGCTCGTCGAGACAGCCATCTGCTCGTCGAGACAGTCATCTGCTCGTCGAGACAATCATCTGCTCGTCGAGACAGTCATCTGCTCGTCGAGACACTCATCTGCTCATCGAGACAGCCACCTGCTCGACGAGACAGCCATCTGCTCGTCGAGTGGTTCATGTGAAAGAACGTTGTCAACTCTACTCACCAGTACCGATCATCACAAAGACCCTATGGCATCGATATCATTCCCTATGGCATTGCGGTCATTCCCTATGGCATTGAGGTCATTCCCTATGACATTGAAGTCATTATTTGCTCTCAAGGGATTGTTCGAAACGAAAAGAAGGCTTCGAGATTTGTTTCAGTGGTCGAGAACTGTTGCAGATCAGCTAGTCACACGAGGCTCACGTAATTACAGATATCAATATTTTTTGTTGTACATGGGTTGCCAAGAAGAGGTCAAGGAATCAAGCACAATGTCGATTTTGAACTGAGAGAACAATTCAAGTCGAGTGAAGCACACTCTACTGCGGTCGATATATATTGTTGATATTTAACCGTCATCTCCTGTCACGAGCTCACAGTTCACTATGTGCCCCAGCCTGCCGGTCTGCCAGGCTGGCAGGCTGCCAGCGGCTTGTCAATGGCAAATACACACCACAGCCTTCCCCTACCAGAGTACTTCTGATACCAGCTGGCAGGCCGGGTCACTGCCCACTCGCGATAAGAAACATTAGTGACACTGCAATGGGACTAGAGGGACCAAATAATTATTATGGTTTGTGAGGCTCAATCGAGATTAAATTGTGACATCAATAATTTTTGTAAGTGTCCACTCTTTCAGGAATACAATAGATCCCCGTGAAGCCGGGACTACTCACATTAATCACGAAGCCCCCTCCCCACACTTCCTCACTTCCAATACTCTCTCTTTCAAACTCTTAATCCGCTGGTTGTTGCCCCCCCAAAGCTGTATTCTGCTGTAGTCACTTCCTCCACTTACTGTACTCCCTCGCCACCACCTGCTTCCACTTCGCCGCCACCTGCTACCACCTCACCGCCACCTGCTTCCACTTCGCCGCCACCTGCTACCACCTCACCGCCACTTGCTTCCACTTCGCCGCCACCTGCTACCACCTAACCGCCACCTGCTTCTACTTTACCGCCACCTGCTACCACCTCACCGCCACCTGCTTCCACTTCGCCGCCATCTGCTACCACCTAACCGCCACCTGCTTCTACTTTGCCGCCACCTGCTACCACCTCACCGCCACCTGCTTCCACTTTGCCGCTACCTGCTACCGCCTCGCATCAACGCACGTGACGTTTGGCATTGAAATACACATCAGGAAGACGCATGAGGACTACTCGAGGGACCAGAATACAAGTTTCTATGTGGACGAAGCAAATGGCTGTGATCCACATTTCACTCGCATCTTATCCAATTCAATGCCTGTTTTACCTGCAATAATGTTGCTATGGCAACCGCAATCAGTTAATGGCATTAGCTGTTTCAAGTGAGTCGATAGCATTAACGGAGAGGGCGTGCCTCCCGTCCACTTGTCCTCGCCGCTGACCAGATCTTTTGTTGAAACTACTCGGCACTAGAGGGAACCAGCTAAGGGTGTTGATATTTAATTTCACCAACGAACAAAACTGCGCAATCGAACTTTATGACACACTCATGCTTCGTGACATCC
>SDVV010030349.1:0-11688 GCA_016164225.1 Gammarus roeselii
TTGGTTTTTGGAAAGGCAGGTCAACTGAGGATCAGCTCTTACTCACTTATGGAGATGTGTCTTGGTGGGTGGACCATGGTCTTGTTGTCAATGTGGTTCTTCTTGAGTTCTATAAGGCGTTTGATGTTGTGTCCCACTCTGTGTTGATGCAGAAGTTGCAGTGTCTGGGGGTTTCCACTCAGCTGCTGTTCTGGATATCTAGTTTCCTGACTGCCAGGGAAATGAGAGTTGTTTGTGGGGGAGCAGTTAGTGGTCCTACAGCTGTTGGAGGGTGTGCCACAGGGTTCAGTACTGGGCCCGATATTGTTTCTTATTTAAGTCAACTTTATCTCCTTATCTGTGTCATGTGGGGTTAAAGCTTTTGCTGATGATTTTAAATTGTTCTTGCACTTTTCCAAAGACAACTTGGGTGACATAAGAAGGGGTGTTGCTTCCTTGCAGTATGATTCAAAACTAATTCATGATGTGGCCTCATCTTGGAACCTGATGTTGAATGCCAGCATTGTGTGGTGTTGCCTTTATTCATGGTAACTTTGATTGGTTGAACCTGGGTGATGCGCTTCAGTATAGTTTGGGTGGTAATCCAATGTCATTTGTAGAGTCTCAGTGACCTTGGTGTCATTGTTGATAGCAAGTTGAAGTTTCATAGTCATATTTATGCTGTAGTACAAAAATCTTCATGTCTGAGCAATAACTTACTGAGGTCCACTGTTAACAGAAGTCCAGACTTCATGGTATCAATTTTAATGTCGCATATACGCCCTATACTGTACTATTGCTCTTGTGTTTAGAATTTGGCGTTTATTGCTGATCTGAGGATGCTTGAATCTGTTCAGCGTCGTTGGACTAAGAAGGTTAGTGGACTTGCGGATATGTTCTCTGCAAATCGCCGGTCAAGTTTAAATTTGTTTTCAATTTATGGGAGGCTGGTAAGATCCGATCTCATTAAGTACTACAAAACATTTTCTGAAGATTATGTTGAAGGCAGTGTTGATGTGGGGGTTGTCAGGAGTGTTTACCGCTGCTCCTGATGCTCGTACCCGTGGCCACGGGTTAAAACTTCTTCCTCCACAATGCACAACAGATGAGAGAAAGCGTTTCTTTAATTGTAGACATATAGCCTTGTGGAATTCTTTGCCGGCGGATGTTGTTCATGCTCCTACAGTTTCTAGTTTTAAAAGTGGTCTTCTTTCATCAATTCTACAATAAAAAAAACTTTTATTATGACTGACTGAAGCTTCCTTTTTGCTTTATATACTCATTTTGATGACTGGTATGAACTAATATATTCTTTTAATCTGCTTGTTGATCTTATTTGGGTGTGTGCATTTGTTGAAGTATGTAAGTAGTTATACCATTGTTTGTTGTATTGTGTACCTATATATAAATGTATTCTTGTTTTTTCCTGTGTCTTTCTATTTGTAAGTTTTGTCTTTCATGTTTTGTTTTTCTTGTGACAGGCATGCACACTTGGGGTTGCATTATCTTCACCTGCCATCCCGTGCCTCAGGTGTCTTCACTTTGTGACTGGCACATGCCTTGCTTGCCTCCTGTGATCTCCTGCTTTCCCTGCGCCCTGCAGGTTTGGTTCTTTGTCTGACCTTGTGACGGGGATTCAGCAGGATGTGGGGGCTCCAGGTGAGAACCATTTGTATATGAATACCAATATGTTTTATATTTATCCACAGCAAGCTAACCATGAGCCATATCCATGTCAGCAGAGTCTTGGTCTGAGTTGGCAGAGAATTTGCTACAACATCCATTGCATTCACATTTAAGTACTATTTCATGAATTTGCTCATCCTCCTGACTGGATTAAGAATTTTCAACAATTACATCCTGAATGTTACGTGCACAAGCAATGTGCTTGCTTCATTGCAATGTTAGGATGGTGAATGGAGATAATGTACACATAAGAAAAAGTATAATATTATTTAGTTCTCTTTATATAATGTTCATTTCCAATGTGTTGTCTTATTTGACTTGTCTGCTATACAGTGGTGGAACTTTCAAATTTCTACCAGAAACTAAGTTGAGAGCATCAAATGCTCCACAAAGCTGTTGATGGTTTTCAATTGAGTTGTCAATTTGATTATTGAGCCTCATATCAGGACACAGCTGTTACCTGCAAGGATAACGTTTCACCGCGGTCAGCTTACAATTGGCAGCCTTTTCTAAACTCACAACTAATTCAAAGTTGCCGCATGCCAAAGGGTTCTAGTAAATGGACTTTTATTTGCGTATTGGGCCCCTATATATCCCCATTAATGATGATGCCAGACATTAACTTGTCCACTTGACGCTTACTCTCTGTGACCTTTCTTGAAGAAAACCACGGAAAAACATAGGAGAAAAAACAAACTGTTGCAAATTTGTTCACCTGATGCATATTCAATAACTTCATACATTTTGTGATTGGTATGGAACTTAGTGTAATATCATTGGGTTGAAGCTAGGATGTAATGAACACTTTATATCACATATTTCTTCTGTGACTCCTGTTTGCTCAGGGGTGTAGGAATAGAGGGCCGAGAGCTTAATCTCTGATTACTGTACTTTTTCAAGTTGCTTGCATGATCTCGAACACACCTGTACAGACCTCATCCAATGTAAATTGTGTGAAGCCAACTGCACTGCATCAGCAGGTAATAACCACAGTATGTGTATGAGTTTTATGCCCGTTTGTTGAAGAGTCCTCAGTCATTAATTGACCAGTACAGTTTAATACTGCACGTTATGTTATAGATTTATTGCAATTTTTAGTAGCTAGTATGTATTTTAAATGTAATCTGTAGACTTTAGGCTGCTATACTGTATATTCACCCAAGAGATGGTGATCAATTGCATTGCAGTGGTGTTGGAAATTTTCAACGCAATTTGCTTGACATTGGGCGGGTCAATTCTCAATAACCCGGCTTTGATTGAGAATAAATTGAGAGCCATCAGCCTGTCATAGTAGAACATCTCAGACAGACTATGCACCTGTTTGGTCCACCTTCTCTGAACAGACTCAAGCAACTTCACATCCTGGACATAATAAGATTCCACACACAGGAGCAGTAATCAAGAATGGGCCTGACATGAGCCACAAAGAGTGTGGCCATAAAATTTGGGCTTCTGTTCACTGTCAACCTAAGCAAATCACTACAAAGACCAGCAGCTTGTCTCGCAACTTCTCTGACATGGCCACAAAACTTAAGACCAACATCCACATAAACTCCCAAATTACAATGAACTTGGACAAATTCCTAACAAGCCCCCCCAAGAGTGTAAACAACCTCTGCACCAGGACCAATTCAACCAACAAAACATCTTCTGAAACGTAAAACAACATACTTGCTGGGTTCAATGACAAATTCCATGGAGATGTAGTCTGGAATACTTCATCAAGGTCTCCCTGCAAAGCAGAAACACCACTAACAACATGATGTTGGAAAAACAAATACATTTTAAAATCATCAGCAAATTGGCTAAACTTAGATACAAGGCCATCCGTCAAAAAATTAACATACATGACAAAGAAGACTGGACCCAAGACAGAACACTGTCAAACCCTACTCAGAACATCCCTCGGCTCACTATTCACTCCATCAATGCCAACACACATGATTTGAAAATGAAGAAAATTACCAATCTACCTCAACACAACCTCAGAAACTCCAAGAGCCTGCAACTTCAGATGCAAAATGGGATGGGAAACAACACAAATGCCTTTGAAAAATAAAGCATGGCCATATCTACAACCAAACCAGCATCAACAGACTGAACTACATCTGAATAGACCAGCAACATCCTCTGTTGCTCTAGCCTTCCTAAATCCAAACTGTCTGGGAGGAAGAAGCTGGTAAGACTCTAAATAGTCCACCGGCTCAGCAGCAATAATCTTTTCCATCGGTTTGCAGCAAACAGAGGTAAGGCTAACTAGACATTAGTTGAGGGGATCATATCTAGATTTACTTTTAAAAATTGGAATCACCAATGAACTCTTACATGCATCAGGGAGCATTCCACTCTGCAGAGAAAGGTTTAAAATTAAAAAGAGAGGCTGTGTCAATTGCACAGCACACTCCTTCAGCAACTTTGGGCGGAGAACATCCATGCCCATTGCTGAACTAACATTGAGCCCCGCCAGAACATCATGGACATTCCCAGACCTTATGGCAAACTCACCTTTCTCACTTTTGTATCTCACCCCCACAGCCCGAACAGCCCTGCCAACAGGGCACGCAGGCATGGGAGGCAGTACACCTCAGCGCGCCAGCAATCAAAATGAACAGCACGGTACAAACACTGCAGCAGGACGCTGGTTGGAATGCACTCAATAGGTTCAAAGAAAACAAAACAGAAAAAGACAGTCAACAACTGCACACAACTGTCAGCAACACAAACAAAGCCACAATATCACATCAAATTGAGTCTAGCAAAACCCATACAACACTGCCGCCAATTCCTCTGCCAGGGCCCTCTTGAAGCTGCGAAGTGAATCACTTTGCACCACATCAGCGGGCAGCCTGTTCCAAATCTGAACACAGCGAGAATAAAAGAATCTGCATTTATAGTCCGTCTGACAGCGAGGAACTGCGGCCATCAAATAACTGGAAAGGAGCAGTACTGGGAGGAACATCCTCTCTAAATACGTCAGAGAAGGCTCAGCCATCTCCAGAGAATTGTAAATCAGCTGTCCACCTGCATCATGAAGTGGTCCAACCTTAAGACAACCTTTCTTATTCCTTTGTATATAAGCAAGGAACAGCTTTTGGGAGTCACTATACCGTTGCACAAGGCATTCCTCATATTGAGATTGGCTGAACAAAGCATAATTTCAAAACTGACAGTCGAGATCAAGAAAGATAGCTAGTGACTTCAAAGTATTTTGATCATATCTGCCAAACCTCTTTCTTGAAATCTTGTACATCCCACGCATTTGCTCTCCTCACCTTCAACCTGTGGGGAGAGGCCTCACAGACCTATTAAAGAAAACAAACTTTGAGGAATAACTCCTGCATACAAGTAGCGTTGACGGGGGTGACACCCCGGATTTTCTACATACTTTGAAATAACTCATTAAGTTTGTGGCTGCAAAACTTTGAATTTTTGGTATGTATAGCTGCTATTTTGACCATGAAGCATCATAGGGGGTGATTCCCTACACCAAACGGGGTGATTCCCCACACCCCACACATATCAATAATTGAGATGCAAATAAAAAGTTTGAGACCACCAATAGAAAGAGCATGCCTATATTAGTATATACCAGTTGCTTAAAATTGAATGTTACGTAAAATATTATTTCTGGAATGTGGGATATTTGGGGGATCTGAGACTGTTGGAATCGGTGGACCAAGGAGATTGATGGGCTAGTGTTGGAAGATTTTTCTTTGTTCTGTTGATTCAGGTTTGTCTGCTCTGTTTGAGAGAGCTCCGGATGTTGGCACACGTGGGCATCCTTTCAAGCTGGTGGTTCCTTGCTGTCAGACTGACTATATACGGAGATCCTTTTTTTCTTGCTGTGTGCAGATTTGGAACTGGCTGCCCGCTGATGTGGTGCAGTGTGATTCACTTTGCGGCTTCAAGAGGGCCCTGGCGGAGGAATTAGGGGCAGTGTTGTATGAGTTTTGCTAGACTAAATTTGATGTGATGTTGTTGCTTTGTCTGTGTTGTCGACGGTTGTGTGCAGTTGTTGACAGTCTTCATTGTTTTGTTTTCTTTGGACCTATTGAGCGCATTCGGACCAGCGTCCTGCTGCAGTACTTGTACTGTGCTGTTCATTTTGATTGCTGGCCCGCTGAGGTATACTGCCTCCCATGCCTGCGTGCCCTGTTGGCGGGGCTGTGGGGGGCTGCAAAGGTGAGATACATGTCTTTTTGATGCTTGTCTGCTACTGCTGTTGCTCACAACTCAGTAAATAAGCAAATGTTAAGACAAACAACCTTATTAATAATACGGTATAACAAGTATAAAAGGTATTTCTTCAATTCTATAGCAAACTAATAGCATCAACATGAATACACAGCATGCTAGGTATGCTTTTGTTTTCTTAACATGAAAGTATAATAAAAAGTTGTTCCTAGGTGTCAAACATAAGTTAACACTTAGGCTAAGACTTGTCTCCATGTGTTATGAACATCATGAACGTCGGGTCATTATAAAACCTAGTTACTCATTATGAAATTAGCTGTAGTGTCATTATTTACTTCTAGATGTTATATGTGTAAAGAATCACATTTAATTACTTTACATTGAAGAAAAAGATATACTCATCAACACAATAGGTGCTGGGAATCACACCAATGTTCTTTCTACCTGGGTGATTCCCAGCGGTTGTATATTTGTACAGCTATATCTGCAAAAATTTACATGTCTTTCCAAAATCTTTCTTACACAACAAACTATATACAACAAATTCTAACTATCACCACCAAATTTGATCCTAAACCAATGGAAACTCTAGCAACAGCATCAAAGTTTGTGAAACATTGATTATTTCAAACCTAATTTATCAGGAAACTGAAAATCACACCTTCACTTTGGTGATTTTTCACAGATTCTGTGCATGTATCAAATTTCTACAAGTATATAGCTGATACTTACTAAAAAAGACCTGCTCTTTCAAGTCTTGTAGTCAAATAGTAACATTACTGATGCTTTGGTGCCTAAAAGAGAGGTGCAGAGAGTCCCCACAGGTTGTCGGCCACAGGGAATCACCCCAGTCGATGCTACACCTCCAATAGCTGATGCTCTTACCAAAAAATGAAGATTTACAGAGCCAAATTGTTGGGTACACTGTGCTTAGCTAACATGAATAAATTGATGTCTTGCTTGAATTTTCCCTAGCATTACTATCCAACCATTTGTATTAAACAGGTAAACTTGTTTCAGGAAGGCGAATAACTGTAGTACTAGAGCTGGCATTGTCGGAAGCCTGGAAGGCATCAAATTGGTATTTGGATGACTGAGGCAGCAGACTTTGGTGGCAGGCTCGGTGGTATCAGGCAGTGGTGGCAGGTCTTGCGGGGGCAACCAGCGGCATTTACAATCTCGGGGGGGGGGGGGGGAATCAACCTACACACTGTGCCATAGTGGAAAGTCCCAGCAAAGGCAAACCAATTTACTTGACACAAAGCTGCAAACCAGACCAGTGGCAGAGAATAAACATACCCAACCAATTGAATGGCTGTTAATAGAGCACCGCACCGGATACGTTCAAGCCAAACCAACACCGCTTGCACAGTTGCACAGTATCGTACCGCACCAGATAAAGTATGAATGAAAGATGAGCACTTCAACAAGAGACTACTCTACAAGCCTTAATACTACACTTACCCATTGCTCTCCTACCACTTACTCTGATCGCAAGAACCACTGGCGCCTATTAGCTAACCGCAGTTCATTTATGACATGCCACAGCTTGCGTTCGCTGATGTTGCTATTCAAATGCTTAGAGCTTTGGGAATCAAAATGTGAAGAACAGGTTAGCCTATTCAGATTAAATATTTGCCCCACGGATTAGAGGTACATACTCTAATAATATGTATGTTTGTTCTGCGAGTCAGAAACACATACATTTGCCCCCCGGTTTAGAAACACCTGCCACTGAATAGTCTATGTTAGGTTAGGTTGAGAAGGCAAGGTTCCAACAATATGCTTGTAACGTAGCCAGCAAATATGTCCACCTGCACGCAACCAAACCTATCATGTTGGCCCAACCATTACAGTTGCCATGCATCATGCATTTGCAAATATGACAATAATTTATTGAGAAAATAAATGGCTTCAGATTGATTTAGTAATAGAGTATAATAGTATTCTATGTACAAAAACCGTACAATTGGGTATGCCCTGGCCTCAGAAAAGTGATGAGAGACTGACTGTACAACAACATTGCCAAACAAACTGTTTCAAACAGAAGTTACACAGGCAGTGACATTGCCACGATGTTGCCATTCCAAAGGTTTTTCTCTGCACTGGTGCACAGAAGTAAATTGACTTGTTTGACTTTGATTGAGCTACATTGCAAAATAGAACCAATTATAGCATGATAGATTGTAGGTAAACTCGATTTTGGATTGAGTCTGAAGCAATGAACCATTTGTGATCTTGACATTCGGTCCTGGGCATTAAACATAAGTTGACACTTAGGCCTAGACTTGTCACCATGTGTTATATACATTGGGTCATTATAAAATTAGTTACGCATCTTGGAATTAGCTGTGGTGTCCTTACTGTAAGTCATTTACTCCTAGATATCATTATATGTGTGTAGAGTTTCATTTAATTACTTTTCATTGAAGAAAAACAAAGATATTTATTAATAAAATAGGTGCGGAGAGTCGATCCCTGATTTTTTTTTCACCTGGGGTGGCTCCCCACAGTTGTGTATTTGTATATATCTACAAAAGTTTACATTTCTTCCTAAAATCCTTCATACGCAACAAACTACAACATATTCTGAGTTTCTCCACCAAATTTGGCTCTAATCCAATGGAAACTCTAGCCACAGCATTAAACTTTGCAGAAAGTCAATTTTTCCAAACCAAAATTATCAGGGACCTGAAAAACACACCTTCACTTTGGCGATTTTCCATAAATTCTGTGCGCGCATCGAATTTCTACAAGTAGCTGATACTTACTAACAAAGACCTGCTCTTTAAAGTTCCCTAGTCAAATATTGTGATTTCCAACGTTTTGGTGATTAAAAGGGGGGTGCGGGGAGTCACCCGGGTTTTTGACTGCGGAGAGTCACCCCGGTCGACGCTATCTGTACAGGACACAGAATTGTGTCTGGACAACTTGAGTGATCTCAATTCATCAGACAATAACAGAAATTGTCATTCTCACTTAATAAAGACAAAAAACAAGAAAAAAAATCCCTGCAGATAATAAAAAATCAGAAGCAATGGGTCTATAAATTACACTAGTCTGTACCCTAGATTATGGGGGAACTGGCTTGAATACCTAGCAATGGCCTCTAATTGCACCACCCTAGGTGTAGCTTCATTACTCCAGAATAGGTCATCTTACCCTAAAGTCTAAACACTGCAGTACCTACACCTGCTCTTACTGCTATGCCTGTGAAATGCAGTCATCACATATTTTAATTACTTGGTCTCATTTCTGCAAGGAGGATTTGAACGCATCACTTTAAAATTACTATCATACGCAGTTATTTGTCTTCCATTTGATTACAGAGCTTTAGCCAGCACATGGAGAGTGAAATTGTGAAGAGCAACTATTGTTTGCGCGGGCATTTGGAGAAGTCATCTCAATTCTCACCAACAACAAGTAGTGAATATGTAAACAAACACTTTCTGAAATTTCTTTCTTTTATGATTTGCCAGAGAGAACTTTTGGTCATTTGAAAGGGGAGAGTTCTTGCCAGAACAGTTATTTGATAAGTTTCTGGTATTTATTTATTGCCAGCAATTAAATGTGAAGTATTCAGCTAGCAAATTCCTTGCCAGAGAGTTGGCAATAAAGACCATACTATAAAACGTGACAGGCAGGTCTGGCAACTAATAGCTACTGTGGTTGGCTGGCAGCAATTACAATCTCAGGGTGACATATCGTCGTCACATTGTGCACACTCTCGAGTCTTAAGACTGGTTGAGCAGGTCTGTTATCTTATGTCAAGAGTCGTTAATCATGAATCACAAATGGGGCACTTCCGTAACTGGCCAAATCAATGTCATCTAGAGATCTTGGCACCAAAATCATCTCTAGAAGATCTTGGGACCAAATTTTGAAATTTTCAATCTCTATTAACAAAAATCTTTATAAATAAATCTTGGAGATAAATTTGGAACTATCCCTATCATAGCCAACAAATGCTTGGAGTCAATTTCAGGCCACTAGTGAAAATTCAGCCACTCAAAGACCCTACTCAGCAGGAAGAGCCACCATGCTTGCTAAACACAAAGTCAAGAATTCACAAAATAAGGTTATAATTTTCAAATTAAAAAATTAAATGCAAAATGAACCAACTGCATAAGACTGCCCTAACTTTGATCAAAACAACATGGGGCTATCTCTTCAGCAAGGGTGGAAGATGATAAGATGTATTGATAAAAACAGTAATAGAAATAAACTTTATTTCATGTAATTTTTTTATGGGATGCAGATGAGGGCCTAGAAGTACATAAATAACAGAAATAGGTCTTCAAAGTATGGTATACAGGTATAGAAGATACAAATAATCTGACTTTAACTTTCAGCAGTCCAGCATTTTTTTACAAGGTAGCTTTAATTAAAAATGGATGACACAGGTTTCAAATGAGATATATCATTTGAAAAATTACTGCATTCTACTGCACCAACAAATCTTGGTAGACGAAGTCTGGTAGGTACCACAACACAATTCAAAATCAACAAATGTTAATAAAAATACTGACATGGATGATGGTGAATGAAACAAATAATGATCTATGAAGCCAGTGGTGTTGACATCGGAAGAAGCCTATGACAGGTTCTACTTCATGTTTGACATATTTACCTTCGAGGGATGTGGGCTCGTTAATTTAGACGTAAATACGGTTTATACAGGCCTAGAGCACAGACTGATCGACACACCTATCGCGAACGGTTCTCCGAGATGTACAGATGTTATGTCAAGACACAGTCACTGGGGCAGCTTTAGTTCCGTAGAGCGTGCGACTGAGGAAAATATATGAGGTGACGTATTGATTCCCAGTTCAGTGTCCAACGATCCATGGTTTCCACCAACCTCATGAAAGAATACCTCACAAATTTATTTTGATAACTTTCATAACATCGTTATGCGATTCAAAACGATCACATTAGTATATTTCTATTGAACAGCTGTATCTGAACAAATATCTTTAAGTGTATGACAAGCTGGACGCGATTGTCAGAGAAAATCGGCGGCGGCAGCATGACCATCTTCAATTTTTCTTTATTTAAAATCCACTATCACGCCAATGTATAAGATGCACTTATTGTTATAAATGTAAATATCCAGATTGATGAACTGTAATATGAATAACAACCAGATAGGGAAGGGCTTCGAAACGGTGATAAAGGTTAGAACTTACGAATGCAATGCATCATTCGACAGACAAGTTGGGAAGGTTGAGACTATTGACACATGTTGTGTTCTTGGACCACGAGTACCTTTCTATCGTGAGATATAGGAACAAAGTTTACTCTTTAGGTACAGTTAATCCAATCAGTTAGAGACCTATTATATCTTTTCAGGATCTCACTTATCAAAATGATCTAAAAACAAATCAAGAGCAGGCGGATTCTCCAGCACCATCTATTTGTGTCAAGCAGTCGTTCCGCATAGTGGTTGTAGTACTGTAAGGGTTTGCAAGCCAAGTCCTGCATTGCTCTCCCCCACGTTAAATTATGTATGTATAGATATACAGCCTTTAGTATTAAATTATAAACTGTACAATGTAACATTAAGGTATCATACATATTTAAGTCATTGTATTAACCTCCACTGAAATGTGCCACAGATGCAGTATTCCCTCTGATGGCGGGATTCCCTCAGTGGTGGCAGTGCCAAAATTGTGTGGCGCAAAACAACCCTGGAGGGCAGCCAATAAGCTCGTGTGGCGCCAACAACCGCCTGAAGGGGCAGCCAATCAGCAGCTGGAAGCTGCACGTAAGAGCCTCAAAAGGTTGAGCCCAGGAATAAAGGAAAGTGATAATTTAAGAATAAAACAT
>SDVV010030350.1:0-11687 GCA_016164225.1 Gammarus roeselii
CAAAATACATAAAATATCCCAATCCAACCGCTAAAACCCAACCAACCAACCTCCGAATGAATCAATTATACCCCAACTAGATATGAAAACAACATAATATATGTACAGAAAAATAAATAGAAACATCAAACCATCCATAAATATATAATGATACAGACACTCAAACATAACAATCATGTCACGGAAATCACTGATAAGACAGAGAACAGCTTAGAGCTAACTCATCTAATTTTCCAAAGCGCATCCAACTTTTTGCCTAGGGGATCCCTACACCCCACCCCTCCAGAAATTTGTTATGTACACTATTCCTACCATAACCGAATAACTATATATAACGAGCTACAGTTAGTGACCAATTATACCACCATACAGCCATCTAAAGAAGAAAATATGTTTAAAAAAAATGCAATAAACATCATACTACAATAAAGGGGAAAATATTCAAAACATAAACTTTGCCAATGTATATTCGAAAGCATACCGCCGAAAGCCCCCCGCCCCCCTTACACCCCTTCGCGCCGCCCGTTGGGCTTATCAGTGACTCCGACCCATATCCGGCTTCGAGCCGCTGATACCGGCCAACCCTTGCCCCACCGCTAAGTATGCCCTATCTTATTCCTTCACAGGGCAGGGTTGGGCTATGTGTACTCTATTCATGTCCCCTTCAGGCAGCCCTTGGCAATGTTTGCTTGATTGATTAGTTCTGTAAGTATCCGTCCAGGGGAATTATAAAGGAAAGGTTATTCGTCTCGTCCTTGAGGCGAAGTCTCGCTGTGCAGAGTATTCGTCTCGTCCTTTGGGCGAAGGCTCGCTGTGCTTATTTGTCTCGTCTTTAAGGCGAAGGGTCGCTGGGCTGGCTATTCGTCTCGTCCTTGAGGCGAAGGCTCGCTGTGCAGAGTATTCGTCTCGTCTTTGAGTAGAAAGCTCGCTGTGCTGACTATTCGGCTCGTCCTTGAGGCGAAGGCTCGCTGTGCTGAATGTTCGTCTCGTCCTTCAGGCAAAGGCTCGATGTGCTGAGTATTCGTCTCGTCATGGAGGTGAAGGCTCGCTGTGCTGACTATTTGTCTCGTCCTTTAGGCAAAAGCTTGAAGTGCTGAGTATTCGTCTTGTCTTGGAGGCGAAGGCTCGCGGTGCTGAGTATTCGTCTCGTCTTTAAGGCGAAGGCTCGCTGTGCTGAGTATTCGTCTCATCCCTGAGGCGAAGAATCGCTGTGCTGACTATTCGTCTCGTCCTTGAGGCGAAGGCTCGATGTGCTGAGTATTCGTCTCGTCTTTGAGGCAAAGGCCCGCTGTGCTGAGTATTTGTCTCGTCCTTGAGGCAAAGGTTCAAAGTGATGGGACTTCTCGCTTGACAAATGATGTGAGGAAATTAAAGCCTGGCTAATAAATCCAGCTGGTGCCCTGCAAGCGGTGTTTAAGGGCGAGTATGAGCGATGGTGGGGAAGGCCTCTGGGTCTTAGGCCGGCGATGAGCCCGTGGACATTATTACGTGCACGTGCCACTCATACAGCATTTTTCCTAAGTCTGATATATATGATTATTCTTTCCCAAAAATATTCCCATCGACAAATCGCGCGTGCTATTTCTGTTTTTTTTTAATGCATTTTATGCACAGTGTGACATCATGGCTTGGAGGTATCGGCTAATGAAACCCCGAAGAGACGTTACAAGTAGGAGGAAGTTCTCTTTTAAATGACTAATCACGGTTATCTTGCAGATTAGGTTTTAACTGAGCAGTGGACAGAAGGCGTCGATCAATTATCTTAACTGATCATACAGCTTTTCAAACGGAACTGAATGTCTGTTTATAAAATAATGAATCGGAATAAACAGAAGTAAATTGTGTTACGGATCAAATGTCTGAACATCGGTCCGTGCAAGTATCATCGCATCCAATAAACTACACCAAGAGGCTTCGGCAGGGAGGGTTAGGTTCGTCTTATGTTAAGCGCTCTATGTGGGATGAACCTATAGTTGTTTACCAATTAAATAATTACTAACGGGACTTGTGTTCCCGATTTGTTAGGAAATTGTGGTCAAAAGAAATAAAATGTTGTATCTTCTTCATGGACGAGGGAAGGATGTATAACATTAATTTCGCAGAGCAGTGCTGCCATCTAGCGAGCAGACTAGGATACGACCGACGAACTCAAAATAACGAGATTGGCGCGAGCCTGCTCGGCTGGGTGTAGTTTGTTGTCTTTGTTTTCGCTGAGCGAATGGCAATCAGTTATTACAATGAGCTACCCGCCACTCGGTTACAAGCGGCTTTGAGTTCATGACACAAAAGTGACTGGCTATAAGTTGATGACACGCAAGTGACTGGCGTTGCGTTGAAGACACTAAAGCTGACTGGCTTTTAGTTGAGGAGACACAAGTAACTAGCTGTAAGTTGAGGACACATGAGTGAAAGTCTTTGAGGAGAAGAAACACAAGTGACTGGCTTTGCGTTGAGTACACAATGACTGACTGCCTTTGAGTTGAGGACACAATGACTGACTGGCTTTGCGTTGAGTACACAATGACTGACTGGCTTTGAGTTGAGGACACAATGACTGACTGGCTTTGCGTTGAGTACACAATGGCTGACTGCCTTTGAGTTGAGGACACAATGACTGACTGGCTTTGCGTTGAGTACACAATGACTGACTGCCTTTGAGTTGAGGACACAATGACTGACTGCCTTTGAGTTGAGGACACAATGACTGACTGGCTTTGCGTTGAGTACACAATGACTGACTGCCTTTGAGTTGAGGACACAATGACTGACTGCCTTTGCGTTGAGTACACAATGACTGACTGCCTTTGAGTTGAGGACACAATGGCTAATTGGCTGCTTTGAGTTGAAATGAGTACACTCAAGTGACTGCCGTTGAGTTGAAGGTACACAAGCGACTGGCATTGAGTTTAGGCCACACTCACATGAGGAACCGTTGCCCTAACAAAATTGAGCTACGATAATTGAAATACTTACAAAATTGACTGAAATAATTACGAGTGTAAATATCATCTGCTGCATTTTATATGACCAAGTAATATGTGTTCTCTGACGTGCAATACCTACTTCAAATTTATTTTTTCAAATGGGAAACGTAGGAAGAAAAAACTGTAGGCAAGCAGCTCACTCGGCGTTGAATTTGGTTTCTTACTTTACTTAAGATTCTATGATGTGTTAGTCAGTGAATACAACAACTTAGCATTGTTAACTCTATTACGCTCTCTATTACGCTCTCACCTATTTCGCTCTTGTACGCTCTCACCCCAAGGCGAGGCGGGAAAGGCCAGAAGCGGGGCAACTTGAGACGACACACTAGCGAGCCCAACCTGAACGGTAAGGCGGTGTGTGGAGTTGGTGACACTGGCGAGCCCAACCTGAACGGTAAGGCGGTGTGTGGAGTTGGTGACACTGGCGAGCCCAGCCTGAACGGTAAGGCGGTGTGTTGAGCTGGTGGCACTAGCGAGCCCAACCTGAACGGTGAGGCGGTGTGTTGAGTTGGTGACACTTGCGAGACCAACCTGAATGGTGAGGCGGTGTGTGGAGTTGGTGACACTAGCGAGCCCAACCTGAACGATGAGGCGGTGTGTTGAGTGGGTGATACTAGCGAGACCAACCTGAACGGTGAGGCAGTATTTAGAGTTGGTGACACTAGCGAGAACAACCTGAACGGTAAGGCGGTGTGTTGAGTTGGTGACACTAGCGAGCCCAACCTGAACGGTGAGGCGGTGCGTTGAGTGGGTGACACTAGCGAGACCAACCTGAACGGTGAGGCAGTATTTAGAGTTGGTGACACTAGCGAGACCAACCTGAACGGTGAGGCGGTGTGTTGAGTGGGTGACACTAGCGAGACCAACCTGAACGGTGAGGCAGTATTTAGAGTTGGTGACACTAGCGAGACCAACCTGAACGGTAAGGCGGTGTGTTGAGTGGGTGACACTAGCGGGACCAACATTAACGGTAAGGCGGTGTGTTGAGTTGGTGACACTAGCGGGACCAACATTAACGGTAAGGCGGTGTGTTGAGTTGGTGACTTTGAGCGAGACCAACCTGAATGGTAAGGCGGTGTGTTGAGCTGGTGACGCTAGCGAGACCAACCTGAACGGTAAGGCGGTGTGTTGAGTTGGTGACACTAGCGGCCCAGCCTGAACGGAAGTCGGTGAGTTGAGTTGGTGACAAGAGCGGACTAACCTGAACGGTAAGGCGGTGTGTTGAGTTGGTGACACTAGCGAGACCAACCTGAACGGTAAGGCGGTGTGTTGAGTAGGTGACAATAGCGAACTAACCTGAACGGTGAGGCGGTGTGTTGAATTGGTGACACTAGCGAGACCAACCTGAACGGTAAGACGGTGTGTCGAATTGGTGACACTGGCGACCCAACCAGAACGGTAAGTCGGTGTGTTGAGTTGGTGACGCTCGCGAGCCCAAACTGAACGCCAGGCGGTGTGTGGAGTTTTTGACACTGGCGACCCAACCAGAACGGTAAGGCGGGGTGTTGAGTTGGTGACACTAGCGAGCCCTGCTTGTATGGTAAGGCGTTTCGTCGAGTTGTTGACATCAGCAAGTCCAACCTGAACGGTAAAGCGGTGTGTTGAGTGGGTGACACTAGCGAGACCAACCTGAACGGTCAGGCGGTGTGATGAGTCGAGGACGCATTAGTGAGTTCCATGTGAACGGTAAAATGATGTATTGAGTTGGTGCCACTAGCGAACCCATTTTTATCTATTAGGCGGTGTGTTGTGTTGGTGACGCATCGAAGAGTAATATGTTAACATTAAGGCGTTGTTCCTGACGAATGTGATGTGGACAGCAAGTTTTTGGCATGCACGTAAGCCAATGTGAGTGAACGGAATAGTATGGTTCGGTGTTTGTGTCACACAGTGAACTAAATTTGACCTACGGCTTATGTCTTTTCGTAGTAACCGTTCCAACAAAGTTATTTCTGAATAACACATCGGTCTATTCGAAGGCAAACCTGCGAATCCAAAGCTCGAGGTTATTTGGTGTTGAGCACTGTTGATAACTCACCATCATAGGTAGCTACAGTTTGTGATATGGTGGGAACGCACCAGCATTGACAGCCTCAATGGGTGCAGTGTTGTGTTGATATTGCACCAGCACAAGCAGCCTGTAAGGGTGCTGTATTATGGCAGCCTCAAAGGTTGCTATGGTGGGTTGATACCGCACCGTTATTTACTGGTCGCTTCAAAGGACGCTGTGTTGCGCTGACCACGCACCATAACATGCAGAGTCAGAGAGGGCTGTGTTGTTTTGACGAAGCCCCCACAGAGGCTTGCTGATAGGGTACTGAGCCGTGTTGATATTGCACAAATACAGGCAGCTTCAAAGGGCGTTATGTTGTGTAGTTACGCGAGTACAGTCGATTACAAAGGGCCCTATTCGATGACGATAACGCATCAGCTCTTACAGTCGCAAAGAGCGCTGTGCTGTGTTGATAAAGCAACAGAACTGGAAGCCTCGATGGGTGCTGGGTTGTATTGGTAAAGCACCAGCACAGGCAGCCTCAATGTGTGCTGCGTTGTGTGGCTAACGCACTAGCACAGGCAGCCTCAAAGGGCGCTGTATTGTTTTAGTAACGCACCAACACAGGCAGCTTCAAAGGGCTCTGTATTGTTTTAGTAACGCACCAGCACAGGCAGCCATAATGGGCGCTGTGTTGAGTTGATAACGCACCAGCACAGGCAGCATAATGGGTGCTGTGTTGAGTCGATAACGCACCAGCACAGGCAGTATAATGGGCGCTGTGTTGAGTCAATAATGCACCAGCACATGCAGACATGATGTGTGCTGTGTTGTGTTGATAACGCAGCCGCACAGGAAGCCATAATGGGTGCTGTGTTGAGTTGATAACGCACCAGCACAGGCAGCATAATGGGTGCTGTGTTGTGTTGATAACGCACCAACACAGGCAGCCACAATGGGTGCTGTGTTGTGTTGATAACGCAGCCGCACAGGCAGCCTTTATAGGTGCTGTGTTGAGGTGATAACGCACCAGCACAATGAGTGCTGTGTTGAGATGGAGGTACTTCCTTGATTCCAAACCCCAAGTGTAAAGTCGTAATGGGTTTCGGGTGGAAGGTACACAAATTTTATATACGTGAAATAATTTAGTGAATCGCCCCGAGCAATTTCCTCCAGGAATGAAGTTACAGAGTCATTACCCTCATTGTGGCTACTATCATTTGGTGAATGATAGCATGCAACTAGTGTTATGTTTGACGCTTTCTTATATCATTCGTAGGCAGTATTTCTATGCCCCACCTGCTAAGCTGATCCCTTAATTGATGCCTGCAAGCAGCTCTGAACCGTCGCAATATCGCAGTGCCCTGAACGATGCAGGATAGTAGCTCGCCTCCATTGCGGTGCACTGTTGGCACTGCCAACAGTGCCCTGAACGATGCAGGACAGTAGCTCGCCTCCATTGCGGTGCCCTGTTGGCACTGCCAACAGTACCCTGAACGATGCAGGACAGTAGCTCGCCTGCACCGCGGTGCACTGTTGGCACTGCCAACAGTGCCCTGAACGATGCAGGAGAGTAGCTCGCCTGCATTGCGGTGCACTGTTGGCACTGCCAACAGTGCCCTGAAAGATGCAGGACAGTAGCTCGCCTGCATTGTGGTGCACTGTTGGCACTGCCAACAGTGCCCTGAACGATGCAGGACAGTAGCTCGTCTCCATTGCAGTGCCCTGTTGGCACTGCCAACAGTGCCCTGAACGATGCAGGACAGTAGCTCGCCTGCATTGTGGTGCACTGTTGGCACTGCCAACAGTGCCCTGAATGATGCAGGACAGTAGCTCGCCTGCATTGCGGTGCACTGTTGGCACTGCCAACAGTGTGCCTTGTGCGTCCTCTTTACAGCGATGCTGGCTGAAGTACGATGACTACCGCACTAAAATGTTCTGCAGACAAAACCATACTTGCCAAACGTGGTTCGTAGACGATACTGGCATTAGTCTTCCTGCATCATTTGACCTCAGTGCTGGCGGATGGCGCATCTACTGCTGTGCCAGCGCCCCCTAACCGTGTCTCACCAACTGCAGTGTCAGGAGCGCTTATTGCGGACGCAGAGCAGACAATCTGTAGACCCTAAGTGGAGTGATAGGAGCCTTGCCCCCCAAACTGCACTGCTCTGGTTCCTATCCAGCCAACAGGTATCTCTTTTACTGCCTCCGTATGGATCCCTGCCCGCAGCTGCCAATACTGCGGCCTGCCCTGACCCCTTGACACCGTTAATGTCAGCCTACTTTAGACGGACGGAATACCGCTGCCGCCATTAGTGGCATGCTAGTCCAATGATGCAATTAGGAGGCCCAGGGGCTTAGTTGGCCATGGGGCTAAGTCGGCCTAGGAGCTGAGGCCGCCCATCTGAGCGCACCTGCTGCGTGCCACCGACAAAGACTGTATGAGACTGAGGTACACTCACGGCAGGTACGCTGACACTAGGCCAGGAAATACGATTCTTCAATTACTCGAAGGTTCAATAAAAAAATAGTGTCAAATAATCAGATGCTAGAAGTGATTTGATGTGCTAGAATAAATTTGATGTGCTAGATGTGATTTGATGGGCTAGATGTGATTTGATGGGCTAGATGTGACTTAATGTGCTAGAATAAATTTGATGTGCTAAATGTCATTTGATGTGCTAGATGTGATTTGATATGCTAGAATAAATTTGATGTTCTAGATGTGATTTGATGTGCTAGATGTGATTTAATGTGCTAGATGTGATTCGATGTACCAAAACGAGTTTGAAATTGTTTTGTTTCATTTCAAAGCAGTTCGTTATGATTGGGTAGCGTTGATAACGCGCGTACAAGACTGTGCAAATGGTAGTTGAACGAGTCAAGGCTGTACTTGTCTAGTGCAAACATTGGAAAACAGCGTCAGTAATAAGAGTAACAATGATCGTTAATGGACAGGATTCACTAGAAGCCGGAGAGTTAGTTTAGAATGAGTCGCTTCAACTTAACGGACCAGGATTTCTTCCGCCAAATAGCAAGAAGTTTTATACTGTCGCGTTGGTAGTGAAGGATCAGCCCACAGTCTTGATTACGAAGATGCACAGTCGAGCGCCGGAGCCTCAAGAGGAGTAAACAATAGCATTGCATCACTGACCAATATTATGCAGTCCCATTGCTGTAGCATAAGAGCTCAGTATGAACTCAGCTGGTGGACAATAAATGTCTTTCTTCCCTCATTACTACAAAATGTTCAGTTCAAGACAGAATGTATTTCATATTATATCATAATCTACACATTTTTATTAGCAGTATTCAAACTGTTGGCCAGTGAATCCTTGTTTAATAAATCAAAGTATCCAAAAATGTTTCCATATTCTTTGATGAAAGACTTCAGTGACCGTGCGTACCGTATCCCTGACTCCCTTAAGTAGTCTACGGACAAAGGTCGCAATGCTTCATTAACTTTTAATGAAAGACTTGAGTTACCCTGCGTACCGTATCCCTGACTCCCTTAAGTAGTCTACGGACAAAGGCTGCAATGCTTCATTAACTTTTAATTTTCACCATGGAACGCACTCGTGAGGAAGCATATTCAACATGGATTGTAAAATACATCGTTTACCCAACACATGAAGTCGCTATATTGACCTCCCATCGCATATCGTCGTACACGATGTTGAGCGGCCACTCTTCTCTCCCAAAGTGTTCAGATCACCTATGATAATTATCGGAAGATTGTATCTTCCTTATAAAAAAATCGACAGTAAATGATTTCCATTGTTTTCAGTGTGCGATCAAGATCTTGTTAATTCTGATAAAAGACCAAAAAAAACTCTTGAGTAGGTAAGGCCAGAAGTGAGCAACGAACAGCTTGCTTCAAATAAATAACGCATTGTAATTTGAACATTTGGTATAAAATGGAAACCACAAAAAATAACAGCCCGTAGAAGAGCGGCATATGCAAGAGTGAAGCAGTCGGCAGAGTCTTTCTATTATTAATCACTTATTCTAGGAATGCTTATTATGATACTCAAGTTTACTAACGTGGGACCAAATACTGAGTTACAGTGATTTATAATATCAAATCAAACCATATATATTTATTGAAGGTATTGCACATATGAAAAATGTTAATATTGGCCGCGGATTGTTCAGTAACTGCATTTCTAGTACAACTAAATGTTACCATCACGAGGGGATGTGTAACTGCCAAGACACTGGACACCTCACCACAGCCACCATGCTCAGCAAGGCAAAATGAGTCCGACATTATTATGGATGTACAGTTCGAGGCAGGGATATAGGCCGTTTCATATTATAACATTGCTACAATATTATTCATCAACCTGAGCAAACTGTATCTGCTTTCATTTGTCTTTAATGCTTTGTACATCATTTACATGATTAAGACCAGAAGGCCTTAAACAATCGCTCACCACTATAGACATTAAGCAACTGTTCTGTCCCGCCTCCACCCTCAGATGCTGTGGTGGGTCTTGACGAGCAGGTGGAGGTGGCGAGTGGCAAGTCAGTGGTGGTAGAGGTGAGGGGGGCAACGAAAGTGTTGCTGGCTCCCCGTAAGGATGTGCTCCATAACCCCCACCACCCCTCTCACGTCCTCGAGCTCGACTGGGTGTATCCTTTACTTCAAACGTGAATCTGTCTGTATTAATCAATTCTTATAGTCATATCTTTCTAGTGTTATGTTCCTCCTATGTCATTTACTGTGGTTTCTGAAGAATTACTTACCTGCTTGTGGTTCTGCTACTGAGTCATATTTACGGCTCTTTGATCGAGAGGTTTCAAGTGTTGCAGTTTTGTAATGCGATGCTTCTCAGCATAATCTGGCTTATCGTTACAAGATGTCTGCCTCATCTACATTGTAAAAGATTTATTTCTGCGATCAGGTACAACATCCATTGAAGTCTCGGCTTCCGAAGAGATTGGCTCATGTTCGGAGTACGTCGTTGCCTTGTAAAATATGCTAGATGGGTCTGTTATATCCTGACAGCTCTGTTAGGTTTGGGATGAATCGCACTTTTCTTTGATAGATTCAAAAGATCCGGCTCTCGTGTATTTATTCCTTCAACACTCTTCTTCCGCCTTCCTTTATGCCGATTGGATGGTTTGGGGGTCTGTCGACTATTTGAAACTATTTTCTTTTCCCTTGTTGTTCTAATCAATGTTTAATATTTTTTATAGTACATCTAGATCTAATCCATCCTCATTATAGTAGCTCTCTCTAAACCAAGCACTCAATATCTCTTTGTGTGAATGAGGGAGAATATAAAACAATTAGTCGTCATGTACAATGTGTCCTCCGATACCTTTTCTTCATGGCCAGAAGTGACCATAGTCGTTGATCGGTGCAAGAGCCGCCACTCACACGAGCACTGGCCCACCGCTTACACGAGCACCGGCCACCCCTCACACGAGCACTGGCCCACCGCAGAACTCCTATGATCGGTGCAAAGACCGCCACTCACACTAGCACTGGCCCACCGCACAACTCCTATTGTAACTTTGGTTTATAGCCCCTCCTAGCGCGGCAGGCGTCCGCATTCTAGTGGGTGTCGTTACCCTCGAGGCTGGCGTCGCACCGAGCACAGTAACACGGAAGTAAGAAAGCGTGGCTCGCCAACACGGAAGGGCAGCCGTGCTTTGACCGTGACACTCATTGGAATGAATGAGCGATGGGCATGCGATAGCACGGACCACAGGAGCATGCTGGGCACGGGCGCCGGTGTGGGACATAACAACGGGTAATTGGACGAGTACAAGACTGTACAAATGGCAGTCAAACGAGTCAAGGCTGTACTTATCCAATGCGAACATTGGAAGACAGGGCCAGTAATGAGACTGGTAATGAGCCCCTAGGGACAGGATTTACTAGAAGCCGGATAGTTTTCTTAAATAATACGGTGCGGTATAAGTGAACTTTGTAGTTTTTATTACACTCGTCGTATATTTTTGTTCCTCGAAAGAGTTGTCTGCTCTGAGATTTTACAACACCCATTTATAAGTTGCATAGCATTTATCTTTGACATTATTGATTTATTATCAACATTTTTACCTGTAAAAGTTTGGTGCTTCGAAGTAAGATAATTGTATCCCTTAACCGAAGCTGCAGCTACGGCTATCGGGGATGGGACACTCGTAAAAATCTGTGGGTGGTGAAGAGCGGCGAGATGCTGTATTTCGTGGCCACCATCGCCGTCCTGTACGACCGGACGGACGAGCACCAGCGGCACTACACGGGGCACACCGAGGACATTCAGTGGTGAGTTGGGCACAAGACAGCCCCTGTGGTACTACACGGGGCACACCGGGGACATTCAGTGGTGAGTTGGGCACAGGACAGCCCCTGTGGTACCACAAGGGGCACGCCGAGGACATTCAGTGGTGAGTTGGGCACAAGACAGCCCCTGTGGTACTACACGGGGCACACCGGGGACATTCAGTGGTGAGTTGGGCACAGGACAGCACCTGCGGTACTACACGGGGAACACCGAGGACATACAGTGGTGAGTAGGGCACAGGACAGCACCTGCGGTACTACACGGGGCACACCGAGGACATTCAGTGGTGAGTTGGGCACAGGACAGCCCCTGTGGTACTACACGGGGCACACCGAGGACATTCAGTGGTGAGTTGGGCACAAGACAGCCCCTGTGGTACTACACGGGGCACACCGAGGACATTCAGTGGTG
>SDVV010030351.1:0-11687 GCA_016164225.1 Gammarus roeselii
ATAGTAGTAATCTAGATCAATTTTTACTTCAACACACCCTGTTAGAGTACTAACACTCAACACCCCTCGTTGATAAAGTACACTATTTTAAGTAATTAATCCAAATAAAAGTTACTTCCATTCCTACTTTATTGCACTTTCCCATAGTGCTATCAAATAGAAAAATAGCATATGCACTGCTAAATCTGTAAATAAAAACTTGGATAAATAGTCAAGTCTCTGCCAAGCATCTCTCCTCCCTTCTCCCAATCCCACAGTTTCAGGTCTGAGCACTCCGCATCCAAAACGATTTTGATTCAGTCTAAATAGAATGTTGTATGTGACCTAATATACAGGCCCATAGCACCAAATTTGTTTTTCCCTCAATTAACAAACTTCCCCAGCGCCTGAGCCATTTTTTTATACAAACTGGCCGCAGAGTACAACAATCTTGATAGGGCATGATGCACCATTCGCTGCCTTACCATTTCTTATTGTTCCTCAATGTCCTACAAAAAAAAAACTCCACTGTCGTATGATACAATATTTTCTGGGTAACCGTGGAGGTGATGGTGGTACAGTTGTACGCCACGGGGCAGTCAATACAAAATTAATAACATGTATGTTTGCTCTGCGAGTTGAAACTACGTACTCTAGAATAATTACATACGTTTGCCCCGCAGGTTAGAAACACGTACCTTTGCCCCGCGGGTTCCCCTACGTTAGGTTAGGTGGAGTAGAAAGGTCCCAACAATACGCTCGTAATATTGCCAGCAAGAACATCCAGCCTTACGCACCAGTACACCGTACGCACACGATGTTCAAAGTCCCAAAAGTCTTACGACTTCTGAACGATGAGTAATGCCTTTTCGGGATTTCAGCTTATGAACACGCACCCTCCTGCGTGTTCATTAGTTGAAATCATGAGGATGCGTGACTCATCGTTCAAACGTTGTAAGGCTTCCGGACTTCGAACATCGTGTGCGTACGGTATAACGTAACACGTCGGTACGGAGCCATTTACCCACGGTATTGTAGGCACCACAGTTTGCCGTGAGAAAAGGTACCATACTTCTGCCGTCATTAGTGGTATGAAGTAAATTACAACAAAAGCAGGATAAGAGAAGCAATCAAACTTTGAGGATGCTCAATTGATGTCTGGAACTGCATCCGGTAGCAATAACTTGAATGTTTGAGGGATAGCTGCATGAAATTTTAGAGACTGATCGATTTCTATTGCTTCTTCTTTAAACATTAATTATATTTTCCCTCTTGTATTAGGAAACGGTCCTCTGGTTCTGAACATTCATTTCCTACGTAATCCACAGCAATTTTATTGTGCCTTTCGGTGATCTTTCAGAACACCCTTACATGACAAAGCACGGCAGTATAATACAAATTGAACTTAGAATACAATAAGTTCAATATATCGAACTTGCATAGTTTACACTATACAAAAATAGGGTGTAGCAGAATATAGAATACTGGTGTATATACTCTAATGGCAAATTACGTACGTCCAAACTAACGTATTTCATTGTTATGCGCAGAACCATCTCAAATTGGTCAAGTGGCGAGGCAACCTGTTCATTTTATAAATCTTGGCCCCCATCGCTATCACTTTGTTCGGTCTACGTTGGGCCCAAGAACAGATCATGCTCATCAAATGCGATCTTTTCGATTGTGGCGTATCGGCAAAGTTCTAACTCGACCAAACACATAAGCGACTGCGCGGTAACTTATAAGCAACATAAAACAGATCTATATTTGTCTATCCTCAGTGAGTCAGCAAAGGCCTGAATACGGTGCCGACGTGACGTCAGATCACTTTCAGGATTCAAAGAGCAGGTTACCTTGTCAGGAAGCCTAATTTTGGATAACTTCGTATATCAAAGGGCACAATTATAGTGACGTCACACGAAAAAACATTGTTTTATCGTTACAAATACGTATATTCTAAAATCAAGTTGGCTTGCGTAAAGAGTGGATCGTAGCTTGCTGGTCTACGAACACACACACAAATGAATGACGCAATATCATTTGACTAAACAGTACTGGAGTTCGTTTAGGTCTAATGTAAATTTTATTACACAGAATTCCAAAAAGCTCAAATAAAATTGCCTAACTTTCTCGTATTACGTAATGATCTAAATCATACGATTACAAAACAAACTGAGAACATAAACCAAACGAGCCCTCCTGACGCATGACAAGCTGCTCGGTTGTTTGGTGCGTCATTCACTGCTCCTCTGTACCTCGTGACAGTCAGAGCATTGGTGATCTCCACACGAGAACAAGGCACATTCTTACATCTGCGTAACTTAACTACAAAACATATATATTCGCATGGTGAGCGTCACATCAGTAGCTAACTTTATTTTCATTTACGTTTTAGTAGAGTGAAAAGAGAATGGTTTGTTCTCGGCTATCCATTATGCGGTCTATTCGTTGACAGTTGCTTGTGTGATCACTAGTGGATGCCTCTCAGTTTGGTCTGTGATCAGTGATCTAATATTACTATGATTGTTATTGCCCTCAATGCTCAATAGTTATCATTTTAGTTTTATTCATCCCGGTTTGTTTCACAGTTTAGTTTACAGAATGAGCCATGACAGTCGGCGTCGTCAAGTGTGCTTGGGAACTGTTGCAGCTGGAGCCGAGGTCGATGTTTTGAGGTCACGAGATCTCGGAACTGTCGCTATCTACGTAGTTCTAACTTCTCTATGCACAGTGTCCATAATCCAATCAGCAAGTAGTGAATTTAGTAAGCCTTTGGTGTTATTTTATCAGTTTTTTATTACTAAATTATTTGTTTATTTATGGTAATTCTGCACAGTTATGTGGTTTTGAAAGCTGATCATTAATTCTGTAAGTATGGCGACAATTATGAACGATAGCATCATGTAATTAGACAAAATATAATTTTATCATGTCCGTTTTTGGTTCAATCATGTCTTCTCAATATTCTGACACCTACAACAGCAGTTTGATAAAATGCAACCATTTGTCAATTATTCCTTATCCATTTTGGCAATTGTTGTGCAAGCAATTCTAGCCCATTGCTATTGTCATTGCTTGCAATTCTTTCACCCCACTAGTCAATTTTTGCATTCTGTCTCCACCAGTTGTCAATGTCAACATTTAAATTGACAAGACTTTGTCAATTGAACTTTCTACTTCTGGCCTAAATGAAAGAAGAATTTTGTTTTGGAGCACAGCATCATTCCAAAACTCTTGCATTGTTCCGTACTGGCACAGAGAAGCCTGTTTTGACTTGCGTTGGGGCTCGGGTGGAAATGCAATATTTAAGTCCTCTTGGCAGGCAATATATCATTTGAAAGTTCTTGTCAAGTTGAATGAAGAATATTTTGTATTATGAAGTGTTACAAATTATTTTCAACATTAGTTCATGAAATTGGAGAGCCTTTATACACAAAATACTAACTTTGTATTATAGTCATATTAACTCGAATGTTATAAACCATTCGAGATTTTCAATCTCATCTACAGTTCTAAATTGTTTGCATTCAGAATGGTCATTTATACCTGCAAATGAGTAATGGTCATTTATACCAGCAAGAAAGTTAACAGATTGCACATTAATACTCCTGCCCTAAACATAAACCACTGGGTAAACTGGCCAGTCCTTGGTGCACATCTCTATTCCTGCCACACAAAGGAAACCTCTGGGTGGAAATTCAGAGATCTGTAAAGCAGCATGGCTATTTTTCTTGCATTAAATACTTAGTTTGGTGGTACCTTGTCAGGCTTGGCTGTTTCCACTCTCTATTAGTTAACTATAATTTATTTAGTTATTGCATAAATGCAGTCTTAGAAACAAGGCTATTTATGAATTAAATTTGCAAGCAATTTGCCTTCTGTGAAGGTTTCTACATGATCTTGTAAAATTGACTTATAGTTCTTGCTAAATTCAGATGGATTTCCTCAACGGATAAAAAAAATGATCTAAAAACATTATGGAAATGTATGATTTCAAACTTCAATGTTATTCTGAACAGCTTCTTGATTTTTTTGTCGGCTCTTTTTTGTATGCACAATCAGAGTTATTCTTCATTTCATATGCCACTCCAAGGATCATGGTAGCAAGATTGTAGGGTATGGAATTGTTGAGTATGACATGAGGGTGGATGTTGTGTTCACTGTTGCTTGGTGTTGATATTTCGAGGCATGGAACTCATTCTGTTATCCTGCAACCACACTTTGTGATAGCCGAGGTATTGCAGGAGGTGTTGCTGTAGTCTCATGTTTGCGGTGCTGTGTAATGGGTCCCAAGTTCATCCACACATGATCTGATGTAAATGTGGGCAGGTTATGCATAAAAGAGGCATATGGCTCAGAGGATAGGACAGATCTCTGGGAGACACAGCTAGGGAAGTGGCTTGCTTGTGTTTAATTGATTGCAATGGCTTGTTATTGTTTTCTGTGTGAAGTGCATGCCTTAAGTCTTGTTTGAGGACATATTTTGGAACTGTTGAAGGCCTCACTAATGCCTAAGATACATACTACATTGCCTTGTGCTGGCTTCTTTTTGTTTGAGCCTTTGTGAATGGTGTCAGTTATATTTATGAGGAGTTTTGTTTTCTTATCCCTTACTTGATTGGCAGGATTGATCAAGCCACAAAATGCTACTTCCTTCAATTTTTGTTGAATCATGTTTTGCATATGAAATTGAAGGTCTTGATGAGAGAAATTTATCTGAATGTATTGCTCAGCACTGGGATGCCTGGGGAAAGTGCTACACATCTTTGAATATAGTGCCACCCTTACTTTGTTCATCCTGGCTCAATCGAATCACAGTAACACAGGCTGGTTTTTCATTGCAAATTGTTACCCACAGTGGGTATTTGGATTCAAAATCTGATTGTGCGATTAGAAAGACCAAGATTTGCACTTAATTTTACTGTATCCCAGATTACTTAAAGCTCTTATATTTAAAGAGATACAGCTGTGCATAAACTCCCTGAGAAATACTTTTCAAATAGCTCGCCTGACCAAGTAAGAGCTAACTGTTGTGTGGAAGAAAGGGGGATGTGGGCATTAATTTTTGTATAGAACCAGTCTCCAATATTTTTGAGACAACTGTGAGGAAAAAAAGGTCTGTATGAGGCTGCTGAATCTATTAGAGCATTGTTGGGTTTCAGGATAGGCATGATTTTCACTCACTTCCAGGCGTTGGATATTTGAAAATTCATTGCTATTATAGCTGGTTACAGCATGGCTGTACCATGACTCACATCTGTGGGGACTATCTCCACTCATGCACCAGGGTGCCGCCTCTGAGCATGGAGTTGTACCCACTGTGTAATATGCCCTAAAAGGAAGCTAGCACAGGCTTGCCTTTGAATCCTGTGGACATGTACCCTTCAATCTAGTCCTGTACCTAGTGAGAATATCCACTGATTTGAGTGGCACACATTTGATACATTTCCATGGGCATTTGACTAAATAACTGAGATGCCTGACACAAAAAACTGTTGAAGGCCACGGTTAGCTTTGTTTTACCACGTTGGTTTTAGCACTTTGAAGAAACACAGTCAGCCAATCCTTTCATGGTTTCTCATGGTCAATTATGTTACTATTTTTCCATTGACAATGACTGTGTAGCCTTTCCAGAATTTTCCAATGTTTATGCTATGACTATGAATCTATCCAAATGTCTTGAATTGATTATAACATCCAGGCTTTGAAACTGCCATTCTTACTCATCTTTAACCTCTGTAATTTTTGAGCTTGATCTTTGTACTGCTTCAAAGACTTTCCAGATCTATCCTTTCATGTGGTATCCATAGAAGAGAGCATTAGTCTATAGTTGACTGATTGGATTTGTTATGTACAAAGAGTGAACATAGTTTTTCATCTCGTGACAGAAAGATTCTGATGGCCCAGGAATGCTGTCTTCTTCCCCAAGTCTCAACCTTTGGAATTCATTCATAGAATGAAGCACTGTTTTGTTTATGTATATCTAAATCATGCAAGATTTTTTATATTTCAGTAACTATGTTATTGCTAGAATGATATACAGACTGTTTTTAGGGCAGATTTTTATCCACATCTTTTTAATTCAAATTTAGATTCATTGATTTGCAATCACACTACCCCTCACCCTCCATCTCCCAACTCCTCAGCCAAGGCCCTGTTTCTGATATATCAGGATTTATAGCAGATTAGCTTGAACATTTCTACATCTCTGATATCCTTCACTATTCCTAGTACTGGTATCATCTGCATAGCAGGAGATCAATGAATGAGGACAATTCCTGCTCAGATCATGAGCCATTACTTGAAAAAGCTGAGGGCCAAGAACAGAGCTCTGTGGCATACCATTAAGGATTTCCACTGGTGCAGTGGTTTCTCCATTTACTACCACACTTAGAGTTATGCCTCTAAGAAAGTATGGATAATTTTTTACAGTTTTGTTCAGAATGGCTTTCTCTATTGTGATCAAAAGATTTTTTTTTGGTCATCATTCTGCCCTTCAGATTTAGTGATTTCCTTATCATCCCATGCATAAAACTTTGGAGTGTCCTGACTTCATGCCATGCATAAGTTGCTATCAAAATTCTTAATTCTTATTGAAAGGTTTAAGCTATTTAGGTTTACTGTAGCTATGTAGTAATAGGTGTTGATCGTGTTATCTCATGAACCTTGCTTAAAGTTTTGTCTCCAATCTGTTGCAGATGCGTGTGTCCATCTGCCTGCTGCTGCTCAGCCTGGTGGCTGTTTGCAATGCAGTCTCCTTCTACAATGTAGTTGTGCAGGAGTGGGAAGCTTACAAGGTGTGTTTTTCAATGTTGTTTGCATTGCTATTTTTAGTCCTAGCCACACCCTACTCACATATTCGTAAGTACCTGTCAGGAGTTATTTATTTAGATACATGCTCAGTTTTGAATAAATGATAAATTCGAAGTTTATTGTGCTTCTTATTACTAGAATTGTTTTCCAGTGTTAGCAGGGAGACAGTTTAACACAGGGTCATAGATCTTTTAAAGCAGATTGATGCATGTCCTACATGTTTCACAGGGTTGCAAACCCAGATTTGTTAAAACTGTGATCATCTGTCTGTGCCCAGCCAGTTTGTCCGTTGTAACGCTGGAACAAAAATCTAAATTCCTCCTACACTGCTGAAAATTCATCATTCAAAAGTTCTTGTGGAGGACCTACTACAATGCAACTACTTGTTTTTTTTGGAATTGTATTCATGATTTTTCGAGAGTTTTTCCTATATAAAATGAATGCTATTTTAATTGTCTCCACATACAGTTTTGAAGCTGTCAGAAAATGTCATGCATCATTGGAAAGGTATCCTGGAGTACTACAATACAATAACTATATTTTTAAATCTAAATATTGAAATACAATAATCTAAAAAAGAATTGAAACTCTGTGAAGTTGGGAACATTTCAATATCTTGTAAAGTAGTGCACTACTTTGTAATACTTATAAAGTAATGCAATATGCTGTATATTTTTTAATCCACACCTCTGATTTCTGCAATGAAATCACTCCAGAAAACTTCTTTTTGAATTGGTTTCCTGATTCAGTTGTGAAGCTATCATGATATGCAATGCAGTAGCTATTGGAAAAGTAGTGTCAAAATTTGAAGTTTGAGTCAAAATTGAATTTATAGCCTCACTATTTATAAAGGAACAGGTTTTTACCTGCAGCTCTCATGTTACTAGATGATTATAATTTACAATTTATTGTAATGATTTTTTTTTAGTGAAAAACTTCTATGTTGCTTTTTCTTTTTCTCCCCTCCAATGTTGCTTTATCTTTGTCTCCACTCCTACAGTTTTGAAGCTATCATTGCATGGAGGATACCATTAAAAGCTCTTGCAGAGTAGTTTTAACGCATTGCATTTTTTACCCTAAATTTTTAAAATGGAAGCTGTAGAATGCAATTAAAAAATCTCCATTTAATATCATGACTGCTATAAAGTTAAATTGTGGAAGCATATTTATTTTTTGATCAAACATTCTGAAGTCGTGTTCATTGAGATTGAAGGCTGCGCTGTCTGTGACTTTCCGAGGCCTTGAGATGTAGGTTTGTCAACTGCATGTAGATCTTGCCCCCCACACATAGATGCCAGAAGGTGGGTAACACCCCTGAAAATAACCCAAGTGCTAATAAGCTAACTGAAGGTAATGAAGGAAGACCTAAGCTCTACCTAACAACCACACGACCTGAGGCTATCATCGGTTACAACCTACGGTAGCGGAAACCGCGCCACACACGGCAGAAGTCCTTGATACCCACACGCACGCTTCTATCAAGACCGAAAAAGGTGGGAGGGAGGAGAGAAAGGGGTGACCTAAGCGGCAGGGTAGTGTTATTGCTGCTATCTGCTTTCTGTGTATCCGTTGAAGACTGAGACCTCTGACTCTGAGAACGTGATCTTATCAATCCTGGCCATGGCCACCAACACAGCTTTGTTGATTGTAACAGTTGATGCTGATATACCTGATCAACCAGTGCGCGGTGCCAGTTATGACAGAAAGCAGCAGGAGTGGCCCAAGACAGTCACTGAGACTGTTCACTCGGCGGGAGAGATAGACAATTTTTTCAACTGAGGAAGCCCCAACCAATAGAATGGAAGCTTCTTCCAACCCTGCACCCAATGACGGAGTGACCTCAAAAACTAATTTAAGCGACGGGAGTGAGTTGCAAGGTGGACAACAGGAACCCAACTAAGTCACTGGGGAAATCAAGAACCTCCGCATCAAGGAACCAAACAGCTAAACAAAATCAATTGGCTGGATTAATCAAGAACAAGCAAGCTGAACTCAGGTCTCTGGGTGCTCCCAAAATGCATCTTGAAAACATGGAACCAGAAGGAAGGGAGCAACTTAAGAGGCAAGTTAGAAAGAAAACAACATGCATTTACATGAAGACAGCCTTTTTAGGACAATGAGGAGGTGTGTCCCAATTTATGTAACGCCGGATCTACTTGTTGCACCATGACACCCTACATAAGTCATCTAGAAATCGATGGTACCACCTGAACGGTATACATACTGATTGTATACCGGCCACCCCTTCGAACCTCAGGACATGCCATTCCCAATAGGAGTCCTCACACAGCTGGTCCGAACAAGTAGCTTGGATCATGGGCCCTTCAACTACTACATTGTCTGGCCAAACAGCAGTTGAAAACATTAAGGAATAACTGGTTGAAGAGCCCACCAAGGGAAACAGCTTTCCAGATATGACATACTTGCTAGAATAAAAAAACATGGTAACCCAGGTCACGGGAGGGCAAGGCAATCCTTATGCACCAGTGATCATTATATGGTGGGGAACATGATTAAGTTGCCAGCAAATCCAACAATCCCAAGCGCTGGAAGGGCTCTCTACTTCCAAGCCTCTGCTGTGCTATAACAAACCAAATGTTTATTTGTAACCAATGCTAAAGGGTTGTATGGTTTGCAATAGGTATTTGCCTTTAGCTAGCTATCATTCATTATTTCAACTTGAATGTTATTCCAAAGCAATTTGATTATTCAATAGCTATTTATTATTGATATCAAATATTGTGAAATGTCTATCAAGAATATATGTTGAAGTTATCAATTTGGTGAATGGCATCAATGCAAAGTGCCATCAGTTGCACAGTACCCATTCACATATCGTGTTTTTGTTGACTGCCGCACCAACAAGTATATGTTTATCTCACAGTTTCCTAGTGTGAAAAATGAAAAGACGTGCAATCTATCTTAATTTCAAGTTCTGGAAGGACACAGCAAATATCAGCCACCAGATCTGTCTAACTCTTTTTAAACAAGTTCAGTCAGCTTTGAGGCTAGTATAATTGTCTGCAGTGTGCACCACGTGTCTCATTCAGGTTGTCATACTTGATTTATTTAATACTTGTATTTTTTGCCTTGTAGCGGGGCGGTAGAATCTTGCTACCATATCCACTGCGTTTTGCAGAAGGCGACTAAAAGAGTGCTCTGTAGCCGGGAGTAGAATCGTGCTACCGTAACCCCTGCGTGTCGCAGAAGGCAACTTAAAGTGATGAAGCAAAGGGGCTAGGAATCCTGTTCTCTGTAAACCCTACCTTAAAGAGGTCAAGACGAGCGGGGGAGGAGAGGCTCACGTGGCTGTAGTACAAATGATGTAAAGAGGAGGAAGATTGGTGACATGTTTGTGAGGAGGAAGTTTGATGTGTTGGTGCTGAGTGAGACTAAATTTAAAGGTAAGGGAGAATGTGAGTTTGGTGTGGTAAGTGGAAGAAAGTCTGGTGTGGAGGAAGGTTGGGCACGAGAAGGTGTGGTGTTGATATCAAGTGATTGGTTGGCTAGTAGCGTTACCGAGTGGAAGGAAGTGTCCTCAAGATTGATGTGGGTGAAAGTTGAGTTGAGCGTAGAAAGGTGGGTATTTGTCAGTGCTTACGGACCTGGCAGCAAGAGGAGTGAAGAGGAGAGGGAGCAGTTCTGGCCTGACCTGAGTGGGTGTATTGAGAGTTTTGAAGGTCATTTCAATGTAGTTGCACTGGGTGACCTTAATGGGTGAGTTGGAGATGTAGTGGTGGAGAATGTGATAGGAAGGTATGGTGTTCCTGGTAGAAATGTCAGTGGAGAAAACCTGATAGGTCTGTGTATGGAGCAGGAGTTGGTCAGAAACAGTTTGTTTCAGAAGCAAGATATCCACAAGTACACATGGGTAAGGATTGCCCATGGTGCAATGGTGGAGAGAGCACTGATGGATTTTGTGCTGATATCGAGGAGAGTTTTGGGGAGGCTGTTTGATGTGCGGGTGTTAAGAGGGGAAAGTGGAGGAGTGCCTGAATATCTGCTGGTGGAAGGTGGATGAAGAGTTCAGCAGAAATGGAAGGGCAACAAACAAGTGGAAGGAGAAACAGAGGTAGTTAAAGTGAATGGACTGAATGTGAGAAGCGCTGTGGAGGTTGTTACATTTGTATGGAGTGAGCGGACATCTGTTGAAAGCGGCGCAGAGTTTCTAAGTTGGCAGCCAAGCATGTGTCAGAGTGTGAAGTGAGGTGAGTGATTGGTTCACAGTGAAAGTGGGATTGAGACGAGGCTTCGTGGTGTCTCCCTGGCTGTTCAACCTCTACATGGATGGAGTGGTCAGGAGATGAACGCGAGTGTGCTGGGTCGTGGCTTGGAACTGTTGGAAGCAAACAGGCAAAGTTGGCAGTTGAGCCAGTTGCTATTTGCTGATGATACGGCCCTGGTTGCGGATTCAGAGGAGAAGCTATGTAGGCTAGTGTCTGAGTTTCGTCAAGTGTGTGAGAGGAGGAAGCTTTGAGTAAACATGGGTAAGAGTAAAGTAATGACATGCTCAAGGACTGTTAATGCAAGCAAAATTAGTGTCACCCTAAATGGAGTGCTTTTGGAGGAAGTTCAGTGTTTTAAGTATCTGGGCTCCCATTTTTAGAACTGAATTAGTGGAAACTGAAGTGAAGGTGCGAGTGAAGGAGGGATGTAAAGTGTTGGGTGCACTAAAGAGTGTAATGAGCTGTAGGACGTTGGGGATGGAAGCAAAGAGAGGGCTGTATGAGTGTTGTTGTCCCAACTGTGCTCTACGGAGCTGAGACTTGGGGGGGGGGTGAGAGCAGAGGAGAGAAAAAGGGTGAATGTTATCGAGATGGAATGTTTGAAGAGCATGGCTGGAGTAACGCTGAGAGACCGGACCACCAACGACGGGGTTCGAATCAAAACAGGGA
>SDVV010030352.1:0-11687 GCA_016164225.1 Gammarus roeselii
ATATGAAGTCGAGGGAAGTTCTGCATATAGCTTGTCATAAGCACAATATGCCGGGAGAGGGAGAGGATAAAATTGGGGCTTCCCAAGGGAGGAAATAACAAGTTAGCTACGGCACAGTCATTCATCTACAGAAACCAATTGCCTCGGCTGGCTAGTAGTATGAAGGGTCGCAATTCAGAACCGTCGCTTGGTATTTTCAGAACACATCATTATTCATTTTCGGCGGGTGTTGGCGTGAGTATGTGAGATGCATTTATGTATTTACATAAGTAATTAAATAGTGTTTTGATGTCGTGCACGTTATTTGATTGAAGCTTGGGTGTTTTCAGTGAGACATGGCATGTGCATTATTAATGAAATGGTTCTGGTCTATATAGTGCCAAGTATTACATATTTGAACGGGTTTGGTAATATAGGAAAAGTATACAGGAGGCCAACTCCTATCATGTACACTATCTCTTTCTATAGAGTTGGTGGAGGATCGATCAACTGCTTGGTGAATTACATATGCATATAGGACTTCCAGTAACCGTCGCCCTAAGGACTAGAGCCGGCTGCCACCTAGTGCAGGAGCATCACTTCCGGAAAACGCCCCATATAAGCCGTGGTATTGCTGGCATGGTATTTGAAAAAAGGCTGATAGGGAATATATTTCCATTAAATCAAAATGCTTCATTTGTGGTCAGTTAAACAACTGCAATTCATGAGCATATGTGGAATTAGAAGATTTAGCAGGGTTCATAAAGATTACATGCTGAAAATTATCCCTGGAATTGCTTCCCTAGCTGACATGAAATACACTCAGTCTTCGACTGCCACAAGTTCTTTAGCTTTCAAAATTAAAGCAGTTACCAGAAATTGCTCGGATAACTTTTAGCACTCAAGCAGGAAAGGACATTAATAATTTAGGGTTGCGTTCAAATATTTCTACATTATCTACCTACATTACACCATTTACATTGAATCACTAAATCAGGCCACATCACATTCAGCCTGGTGCTGTAGCCTAGACAGACCAGTTCCATAAATTGGCAAGGTATTATGTAGATTCATTGATGATTTAGGATACATATTTACATACAATGAATATTTATAGGCTCTTACATCTTTAAGAAGAATCTGCTAGTAAAATTATAACATACAATAAAGAATATACCCTGTATTTCTGGCAGTCATACACTGAAATTTATTTAACGAATGAGTGTGTGTTTAGGTTCTGGGTGCCTTGCTGCCGGCTTTCTTGATGTTGTCGCCAGCGGAATAGTTTAAACTTGTTTTGTCTAAAACATGCATTAGAGATATGTCGGCTCCCATGATTCGGTGTATTTGAATGAGCACCAATGAGCAAGATAGGGATTACCTGCATATCTTAATACCAATTATAAGGACACTGTCCTCTACATTACTCCCCTCCAGAACTGCAGCTGCGCTGAAGTTGTATTGAACTGTGTAGCTACAGGCTGTATTCGTGTAGTAGGACAGGGCGGCTACCTTCCTGGGCTAGCCGTGACCCTGTGGGAGTTGTACGAGTGCAGGCACTAACGTTTGAAGATCTGACAATGGCACTATTTGCGCTGATGTACGGACACTTATTCATCAAGACATGTGGAGAGACTGTTGACACCTCGATGTTGATGCAGCTGAGCTTGGGCATCTATGTGTAGCTGCTTTTTGATCAGTTTGAGCATGCACGACTGCTGTTTTTATCTACCAAACGAGCTATCGGAGAGAGACTGGTCCTATAGCAAACAATTGATTAGCCGCTTCCTCATTTCTTGTGCAATGTTTTTATTTAATAAAAATTATGATTGAAAGTTTTCAATGCTGACCTGTTTTTCATTGTCTGAAGTTGAAGTTGTAGTTCAATTTAAAGCTGCATGGTGCCGTCGAGATGAGGATGGGAGGAGAGGTGGTGATCCTCTTTACTTAGAGGGACAGGATACGAGTAAGCAGAAAGTATGGGACATGTCTTTGGCAGAGGGCACACTGAACGGTCGCTTGTTGTTGTGGATAAACGGCGAGAGCACGCCTCATAGCTGTCTCCAGCAGATAAAGTGGTCTCTGGATGTATGCAATCCCTGTGTCATCATTGGTTACTGAACTATATTCTGAGACACTGCGCATTGCCATTGACCTGAGGGTGGGATCTAAGATCTGCCAACAGCATCCGTGTCGTTGCGGTCAGAGAATGGACGAGTTTGGACTACATAGACTATTATGTAGTACAGTGCCGGCCGCTTTCACAGACACTCGGTGCTGCACGACATCGTCAGAAGATCTGTGCAGAGAGCGGGACTGCCATCGTCGATGAAACATTTGGGTTTTGATAGAGGTGATGACAAGAGATCCGATGGCATCACAGTCCTCCCCTATACAAATGGTTAGAGTTTATGCTGGGACAGTACTTGTGTGGACACTTATGCGGAAACCTTTCTGATTGGTTCTGTAATTTCAGCTGGTTCTGCAGCTACAGAGGCAGAGACAAGTTAGTGCGGGAAGTATGGCGCTCTGACACGACAGTTCCAATTTGAGATAATAGCCATGAAGACGACAGGGGTGTATGGCGAGTCAACTGCGCGAATTGTGAAGGAGATCGGACGTAGATTGGTGTAGGCAACTGGAGATTCACGAGAACCTCTATGGTTCCAGCAGCTGTTGGGTTTGGATTTACAGAGAGGCAACGCATTCAGCATCCTATCAGCAGGTTTGAAGGCCGAGAAGAGGTTTTATGGGTCGGATGGCATCTTTCTGGGTGATTACATCCAACCCTTAGGATGGATGGATGGATAATTGTTAATTTTATAGATCATTAAAACTTTGTTTTATTATTTTATGTTTTAATATTTTATGGGCTCCATTATTTATCTGTGCTTTTTTTCATGGTGATATATTTTGTATTGGTTATTAAATATTAAGGCTGGTCAAGACTAGGTGACCCGGGGAATGGGGGGCATTCGTGGGACCCGCGGGACTCGGGAGACCCGGGGGTTTCGGGAACCCGAGGTACTTGGAAGACCAGTAGGATTTGGGGGAACCCCCTTGGACCCTTCTGAGAACCCTTGGGTCACCCTTGAGACCCTTTGGGACCCCTTTGAGAAACTTTGAGACCGTCTTGAGGCCCCACTGAACTCTGGGACCCTTGCTTTCCCCTCCCCACGCTGTAAAACCTTTACACAGAAAAATGTACGTATGTGAAATGCTTGAGTAGAACAATTAGCTGTTACATTCCACGGATTACTGGCACAGAGGGGGAGAGTCGCGTCGAGGCTGGTCGAGGTGCGTCGAGATCAATCGAAACACGTTGAGGCGAGTCGAGTAGGGTGCGATGAGTCGAGACCGACTGAAATGATTCGAGATGCGCCGAGATGAGCTGAGACAAGGGTTTAGTTTATGATGTGACTAGAATTTGATTTGAGTGAACGGTAATGGTAGCTACTCGAGTAGTCACAGTTTTGGGGATGAATTAAATTGATGCTTGCACTTCTTTTCTTGAGGTGCAATACACTCAATGATGAGATTAATAAATCAATTTCATCCGAATAAATCTCTTACTTGGGCCTTATGAGTCTGACTCCATGAAAATGTAATAAAATGAAAGAAAAAGAATTTAGGTATAGCGTAGTAAGCTTCCGCGCTGAAGCAACCCATAAAATGAAGCAACCCTTGAAATTCTTTGGCTTCTTGTAATTGTGCAAGTCCCAGACTTAACTTAGGCTGCTGTAGAAATGCAAGAAAAGGAGGTAGACTTCTTGCCATTGTCTGAGGTTTGACTTGGTCCACGGGTTCTGCCCGTGGTCTTGATTGAAGTGGTATGGTAGTGATCCACTTGGACTTGTCACTTCTACTTAGTTCCGGGGTCGATGAAAGGGCTGCAAGAAAAATGCACCTTTCAGCCGAGGCCACATCGTGGGCACTCCCACCTCATTCTGTTTGCCCCAATACCGACTAACCTGCAATTATTACTAATCTGTAGTAGGTGACAGACAAGAAAACAACTACACCTGGAAATTTTTGAAGACAAGCATTTCCTTGCTATCAAAGCACATTTGGTATCATTCTCACCTGTCATCCGTGGAGGCACTAATCAATGCATCCAGGGAAAAACCATTGTTGTGATTTTTGCAGGTATTTTATCACAGCTTCTATGACCGGCTTAGCTAAAATGTTAGCTAATGAAACCAAGCACGATTGGCACAGGAAGTGAAGTGCCACCCTGAAATATGGTAGAGGGAACAGTGAATATTCTTGTAGCCGGGCCTAGCCTAGCTAGCTACACTAGGAGTATTGATCGGAATGTATAGGCACTTTTATATTCGCACCTATTATTCCCTAGCAAAATATTCACTCCTAGTATTAGCTACTTGAAGAAATGTTGGCACAGCTGTCATGCGCTCCCCAAACAAGTAATAGTGGGTCTTAAGAGAAGACACACCATTACCCGCAGTGACAGGCACATGCACTTACCACGCCATTACCAGAAAATATGCTTCTTGTTCTCAAAACAAAGAGATGTTACCGACATGAGTCTCAAGAATAATTCCTGAAAATCACTTATTATGATGATGTATGTTTAATGGCGTTTTTGTGCATCAATGTTAGCGCATTTGTTAACAGAATAAATGTCTGTTGCACTGCTATTACACGTGAGATCATCATATTTGTATTAGCTTGATGCAATGTGTAGTAGCATACAGAGAGATGCGAGCATTGAGATCAAAGTGTGGATGATGAATAGCAAATGGTGCTTGTGATGCACATGTAATGTGTATAGTGATATTAGGATTAATGTAGGGTCAATTTGGTACCTCTTCAAGGGAACTCGAGGGACCCGGGTAGCTCGGGGGAACTCGGGGGCTTGGATTACCCTCCGGGACTCATCGGACTCGTTTGGAACCCGAGGGACTTCTGCCTCCTACACCACTCCCACCCTGAAATGGTTGAGTAGAAAAATTAATTAGTACACTCCACAGGATTACCGGCGCAGAGGGGGAGAGCCGCGTCGAGACAAGTCGAGTTGGGCGCGACTAGTCGAGACCGGCCGAAATGAGTCGAGACAAGCAGAGATGAGCTGAGACGAGGGAACTCGAGGGACCCGGGGAGCTCGGGGGACATGGGTTGCCCTCCAGGACCCATCGGGCTCTTTCGGGATCCGAGGGACCTGTGTCCTCCCACCCTAAGCCTCCTAAACAATATGTGTGATGTCAATAATCTAAGCAGATTTTCAGCCCATGTTGGATCAGCCCTTTCTTCTTTACGATCCACAATTTTGACATCTAAAATAATGCTTTTTATTTATGCAAGAGTTCCTTTTTGTGGTTCTGTGAATACATGTTTTTCCAGTCCGTGCTCGCTCGCTCGTACACGGACAATATGTGATTGATTTTGTTGGCCTTTACCGTGTAACTATAAACTTTGTGGTCCGTTGCGGCTGGAGGTGATCTGGACCTTGTACCTATTTCGACGATACTCTCTGTGAGCACTGACAGTTTCTTCTGAGGGGTTGGAAGCGGGGATTCGTTTTGTCTGAGACTTTATCTGACATGAACAACGGAATTTTACTGAAACTGAACTAAACCGCGTAGCTGTGAACATTGTGATGCGTTGCTGTCGGAGCTTACTTTCTCTGTGTAGCCGTAAACCTTGTACCAATTTCGACAATGCTACCTGTACGCACTGGCGTGCATACATATTATTCTTCAAGCTCTAAATGATTAAAAGAAGGGATCCGTTTCGACTGAACGTTTTTCTTGTGCGCACCCGCGTGCGTCTGACATGAGTGTTATTTTCAAAATGTTCAAACTTTGACAACGTTCTTTTTCTCGCTCGCCGAGGCGTGCGAGCCTACTGGAATCCATGATCGTCGAGCCCTACGGCGTAGCCTGTTATGACTCACTTAGAGGCTCCGGTAAATATGAGGGTTAAATCCAATTAAATCAAATCACATCCAACCCAACACTTCTCTCCATAAGATAGTTTCCTCTTCTCGAAGGTTATTTATTTTAATTTTAATTATTGTTATCCAACGAATCTTATTATAGACATTTAATTTGTATTATAATGTCTGCCAAATGAATAGCCTTGAAAAAATTACCCTCCGCAACAAACGATCAACGAGACTATCCAAACTAATATGGTTGTTCATCTTACGTTTTAAATAGGTAAACGTTATTCATTTACTGAAATGAGGTCTGTAAATCACTCGAACCTGCTGTCAGCTTACAAGTTGACTGATTGCCGGTGCTAGCGTATATTTTTTATGAATCAAATGATGAACGAAGTGACGGACATTTGAAGGCCTCATTGGTTAGAAGTCTTTCCCGACCAATCTCGAAATCCGAGCCAACCTTTAACTTCTGAACGCGACGAGGCACTCGTTGCTGTGAAATTGTGAATGAGGTGCGAGAGGTTACAAGATTTACTAGGAGTGCGGTCACCTTTGACATTTTAGTGTTTAATTTAAATCTATCGTTCATAAAACTGAATAACAATACGTCCGAAAAATTACATTGAAGTTGTACTTGTACCCTCAATCGCAGGGTCCTGCACTTTTGCTGTAGTATTCCCAAAAGAACACACCGTAAATTTTCTACTAACATAATGAAAAAAACGAACTCTAGGGCTAACAACATTATTTGAAACGAGTGCGTAATTATAAAGTTTGTTATTTTTTCTCATGTAGACGAGAATCAGTCACTACACATAACTTATTTGTCAATCTAATGCGAAATGGCGCTAACACCCAGGAAAACTAAAAAATTGTCAGGCTTTGAAGCCTCGGGGTCAAAAAATATGAATTCCCTCGTATTGATCAGCGACAGAAACCTGAACCTCAAAACAAGCGGCACCAACAACAAAAACGGGTGGCGTTGGGCCCAATTGGAGCTCAGCCTGCAGCTAAAATCTAATGAAGCAGTCCTAGAGAAGGGACCAAGACGCAGCCAGCAGTCCTAGAGAAGGGACCAAGACGCAGCCAGCGTGCCATCTGGCACATGACACATCTGTATGGCGAGGTCGCATCGTGTATACCTCTGTGACCAGAAACATCATTACGTCATATCTTATTATCTGATGGAACCCGTTGGCCGATCATGAGTCTATTTAATTGGTAATGAAGCTATCGGCAATTGAATGTTTTGCTCTTTTTTTGACTCTCACTCTTGTATACGTAAATGTTAGAAACATCTGGGTGTGTTTCAATATCGTATTTCTATCATTCTAGAATATGCCTCTAAGGAAAACGAATCACAACATATTTAAAAACAAACAAATATTTGCCAGGTACTAATTTATCAATAGATCAAGTTTACTAATACAAGAATAAATCAACAACATTGAATTACTTGATCATGCTATGCTCGATGTTTAAGATATTGTCTGACATTTTCTAGATACTAGTAAAACCGGATTTGCATATGGGATTGAATATTCCGGACTGTCGCGTAAGCTCTGGAGACGAGCTCCATCAATGTACAAATTGATTGATAAACTACTTTACTAGTATGCCACTAAATAGTGCATGTTTGAAAGACAATTTCCTTAGCCTCCAAATCAATATAACACATGCACCAGTTATCACCTTTTGTCTCTCTGCCTGTGTGGTGTACTCTCAGCACTACAGTTTTGTCGCAACGTCCAACTGCCCCGTTTCTTCATCCGTAACTGATTGCATGATATTTTTCAAAACTTCCATCCAGTGCATACGGGTTTGATATTTTTTGTTTGTTTAACATGAGTGGATTGACAGTGATGCACGAAAGTGTAAATAATGGTGAACTTGTCGATCAGTACTAACAAGAGCTTCCAATTGTAGTGCTAGATAGGTAGACTGAACAAGCACGTGGAGTGGATTGACAGTGATGCACGAAAGTGTAAATAATGGTGAACTTGTCGATCAGTACTAACAAGAGCTTCCAATTGTAGTGCTAGATAGGTAGACTGAACAAGCACGTGGAGTGGATTGACAGTGATGCACGAAAGTGTAAATAATGGTGAACTTGTCGATCAGTACTAACAAGAGCTTCCAATTGTAGTGCTAGATAGGTAGACTGAACAAGCACGTGGAGTGGATTGACAGTGATGCACGAAAGTGTAAATAATGGTGAACTTGTCGATCAGTACTAACAAGAGCTTCCAATTGTAGTGCTAGATAGGTAGACTGAACAAGCACGTGGAGTGGATTGGAGTGGAGTGGATTGACAGTGATGCACGACAGTGTAAATAATGGTGAACTTGTCGATCAGTACTAACAAGAGCTTCCAATTGTAGTGCTAGATAAGTAGACTGAACAAGCACGTGGTGACGGATACACTCTGCTTGCTTACTGGCCCTTATGAAGGCCACAGCCCCATCATGTCGGTCTGGTGCGTCGTTGCCGTGTGAGTTCCGTCGGCTTAGCTGGCAGCTCTGAAGAAATAGCCTCATGGGAATAAACCCTAGACAATGTCACAGAGCCATTGTAATCCTAATGCCTCTGTTCAAGGTGTTACTGTCCTATAAAACACTCCACTTTGAACCGTCTAGGTGACCGCAGCACAGGTGCCTGTCATAGCCGAAAGGCTTTCAAAAACTATCCATGTATTGAAAGAATATCCTGTGCAGGTGGGGCCCCGGTGCCAGCCCGCCCTGTCAGGTGTTGGTAGAGAGATTCCTGGAAATCCCCCGCGGTAAACCCAGCGATCATAAGCTTGTTGTTGAGGAGTGGTATTCATTCACTATTCCGTGTCTGTTTTTCTGGAAGTGCATACCCGGTTTGGATTTTCGAGTACAGTTCTTGAGGCTTTGAATGCTAATATGAGAGAAAAGGAAATTGGTTTGGGAATTAAAGACCATCTGGTGTATCCCTGATTCGTGCTTCTTGACTTGCAGGCGTTGCAGTGACTTCTTTGGCAGAACTCTCATCTTGGTTGAAATGTTCCTACATGGAACTGTTGTTAATTTATCCCACACAGTTACTCAATTACAACGCTGTCTTTGAGTCCTCTTAAATTCTTGACCGAATAATTATCTTGTAATGCAATTTAGTGATTCCATTATGGTTCAGGCGTAGTTTACGTACGCATGTCATTATGCAACTGCATGCTATCTTTCTAAAAGATATTTTGATAACAAATGGATCATGTACTTGGTCGATGACTGTATTCCAGCTGCGCTGCTCCACATGCTTGCCAACTTTATTCAGGTTGCGTTTTATAGGAATTCTGAATAATGCTACAATGAAATATTCTAAGTCTTCTGACTTGTGGTATGGAAATGACGGTCTCCTAAGGACGATCTCGAACGAAATTAAACTTATTCACAGAAATTTAATGGTTTGATATTTTTCATTATTTTAGCAGGGCATTATTTCGAAGTCAAAATATATAATTTTCGCTGGTAATTAATGCTTCCTACGTTCAGACAGTCAGTCGCCCGATAGCATGTGAGGTCTGGTAAAAGACATCCTTCAGAAATTATGCAGTCAAAAGTGTAATGTTCAGCAACATTAACATTGCGTGCAAGGAACCTGTACTTCAAGAGGAGATCGTTTGGGAATAGTTAAACATACACCATTATAGAGGAAGTTGAGCTGGTTTCTCTATTTTGTTTCGAGTATATCGTGTGATATGTTCTTATATATTACGCCTTAAGAAAATTAAGCCGTAGCAGGTATACTGAATAGATTATATAAGGCGATTAGGAGCAAGGAAAAAGAGTCAATTCAACTAATCTGTCTCGGTTGGTCTCTTCCCTGCGCGTTAACGAGAAGCCTACCTCCTGAATTGAGTTTTAACTGGATTTGGCGTTGTTTTAATTTCTTAAGCCTAAGTAGTTCTTTGATTTTTAAAGTGGCTAGTGCGACAATATAAGAAGTTCCCCAAACAATTATCCTTAATTAACCCAACGGAACACGCATAACTGATACAAATAAGTTCGATCGTTGTTGCCTGGTTTGTTCTCTTTTCTCACGCTTAGCATAATAACAAATTAGAACTTACCAAAACAATTAAATGATGCAGCTAACAGCCGTTCAGGCAGTATTGCTAAATATTAAAAACATTACATCTCTCCAATTTGATGATTTACTCATTCATTCTCTCACATAATACAGCAAGGGAGCCTCTAATGTTACCAACGACTGATGATTACCTGGAAGGGTGAAAAAACACTTGGGGCTAAAAGAGGACATTGCGGCAAACCTACTATTGAGTCGCATCAACTGTAACACAAATGAAGACTTTTGGCTAAATTTGGCCTACTTTCCCAATTTCTGATAACAACAATGATTTTCAATGGTAGAAACATATGTGAAGTAGGCAATGTGAAGTATTAACTAGCATTGTTAATTCTCCAACATTTGCAGACGATCACAGGGTACGTTCGCTGGGCATCACGTGGCAACCGTGCCATCAGTTGAACTCCTCGGTCTATCCCTGTCGCTGGGCATCACGTGGCAACCGTGCCATCAGTTGAACTCCTCGGTCTATCCCTGTCGCTGGGCATCACGTGGCAACCGTGCCATCAGTTGAACTCCTCGGTCTATCCCTGTCGCTGTGCATCACGTGGCAACCGTGCCATCAGTTGAACTCTTCGGTCTATCCCTGTCGCTGGGCATCACGTGGCAACCGTGCCATCAGTTGAACTTCTCGGTCTGTCCCTGTCGCTGGGCATCACGTGGCAACCATGCCATCTGTTGAACTCCTCGGTCTATCTCTTTTTAATATTATCAAGTGCCTCCACCTCAGTCAGCCCTGAAGCAGTGGGAGCCTCATAAAGTTAAGAAATCTGAGACTTGTTTATACTGGCCCGGGTAATTTGACTGACTACCCCTGTACCCTCTTCTTTGGGGAATTTCTTGGTACGCTCCAGTCACGTGACCCCACAGAGAAGTGCTACTCCACTTCTCAAGGAAACCGCAACGCCCCACCGGGGGGGTATAACCGCTAGGCCAACACGACCTTTGTTTACCCCTTGATACAGAGAACGAATCCTCTGTTAAAGGGTCCCTCTTAAAGGCAGTCTGTCCTGGCTTCAAGTGGAAAGAGTATCCCTGGTCACCTCAACAGATTGGGATTGAAGCCAAGGATTCCCTCTGTGATTGGGGTCAACGAATTCATTTGTATTCAAGATAAGTTTCATTTAACTTATTAGTTCAAAAATATTTTATTTATCCATTTTACGACTGGGGTGAGACTTATACATTGTAAATAATATACTTTGAGGTAAATATATTTAATATAATTTAAATGATTATTTATCGCATACCAGCAGGATAGTTTCAAAAACGGATAGCTTGGATTTGGTGCAGGGATGAATGAAGTCTATCCCCGAGCAGCCTGGTGAAATGTTGCTGTGCAGATTCTCGCGAGTTGTCTGTCAAATGCAGTTCCACGTTTGATGATCAAATGCAGTTCTACGTTTCATGATTGGAATGCAGTTCCACGTTTGATGATTAGAATGCAGTTCCACGTTTGATGATTAGAATGCAGTTTCACGTTTGATGATTAGAATGCAGTTCCACGTTTGATGATCAAATGCAGTTCTACGTTTGATGATTAGAATGCAGTTCCACGTTTGATGATTAGAATGCAGTTCTACGTTTGATGATTAGAATGCAGTTCCACGTTTGATGATCAAATGCAGTTCTACGTTTGATGATTAGAATGCAGTTCTACGTTTGATGATTAGAATGCAGTTCCACGTTTGATGAT
>SDVV010030353.1:0-11687 GCA_016164225.1 Gammarus roeselii
TATATATCTATGTATATACAGTAGGTATGTTCATCAGGGTAGTGAGTAGATGACAATAACCAGACTGGAGCGAACTTCTAGAGCTGACAGTCAAAATTATCCGTCAAAGTGTGTTCACGTTCCCCTACAAATAACTGTTGCTCACTATAAGCATATCATCCACCCCGTTGATATTGGTATATTAGCTAGAAAATGCGGAGTTAAATATTTTTGGTTTCTTTAATGCAGTTATTTTAGGCCTAAACAAAAAATTTCTCTGAACACTTATGCAAACAGGGTTCCTCGAGTCGCTGTTCGATATTAAACGTATTTTTTTAGACTAACGAACTATAAAGCATCAGCGGATGAATCCTTCCATCGGCGGATCCTGCTCTGCACTTTATGACCTGTCCTTCTGACATCTTCCAGCTGCGGGTCCTGCTCTGCACTAATGTCCAGGCTGACAGACTACCTCCAGTGGCGGGTCCTGCTCTGTACTTTATAACCTGTCCTTCTGACATCTTCCAGCTGCGGGTCCCGCTCTGCACTAATGTCCAGGCTGACAGACTACCTCCAGCGGCGGGTCCTGTTCTGCACTTAATGTCCAGGTTTTCTGACATCTTCCAGCTGCGGGTCACGCTCTGCACTTAATGTCCAGGGTGACTGGCAGCATCCAGCTGCGGGTCATGCTCTGCATTTAATGTCCAGACGACTTTTATATTAATATCGGGATCTTCCTGCACCAGAAGGATTCGGTCCCACGTCATGATTATTGGAGATAATTCGTATCCCTCACTATTACATAAGGCCTTCAGGATGGGATTATTAGATTTTACAATACACTCTTGGAGGCTATATGCACTTTATCTAGCTCGTACCTTAAGACAGTCAACATCATATGCTGCATAAACGAAGTTACCACTCGGTCTTCTAGGTACACTAACCTACCTCCGGAAAATATAATTGTATGCTACATTCAGTTTACTGATAGTGACTTTCGTGAATTTACATCACATGGAGTTACAGTAGATAAGGAAGCAGTAGGTTTTAAGGAGCTGTGTTTTTACATATGTCGTGAGAAGTTGAATTTCCTTATAAGTTGATTGCCCACCGCATTTAATTTCCGTAGTTGGTTAGAGATATCAGCATTGTCACACAGGTCGTTTGTTATTAAGTGACCTTGGTAGAGAAAACTGTTCACTTGAAAAAACGATGTGTCGTTTTCCTGGTCGTTTGCATGAACTGTGAGAAATGAAAGTCCAGCCTTTCAAGGTTGTCTGCGCATTGTTCCTACCGAGGTAGGCGGGATCAAAAGATGGTTCAGCGAACCGTCTGCCAATTAAACCGTGCAGGGGATCTCGACTAAACATTTCTTGGAAGAGGGGATGTTCAAAGGCTCCAGCTATGTATTTGATCATGGAAATTGGATCGCTCCCTTGAGGAGGAATTTGGATTTGCCTTTATTTCTATATTTTTTATATTTATTGAGAGAAAACAACTGGAGTGTACTTCTCGGAACTGCAAATGGGACAATTGTAAAATTGATTCCGTCTTTTGCATAATATCATCAATGCCCCTTCTTAACGAACCATTACATAGACCAAATTTAGGATCCAAATAATAAATAGGTACAAATTTACTCGTGGAATTATTGTAATATGAATGTACTATCAATCATGTGACCATATAATTGGAATTTTCGTAACCACGTGCTATCCAAACCGTTGACAATATCAGTATGTGTTTTTGAAACACAATTGAGTCCTATATTTTGCGTCTTGATTGTTGCATGTATAATTTATTACTACAATATTTCATCAGCTATTGATATTTTTATGCGGCATATAACCCATGTTTAATTTTGTAATTCAATTTAAGCCACGTCACTCATTTAAGTTCGTAACGGTCGGATGTCGCGGGTTTCAGATGACGATTCGTGGTCAGATGTTCATCGTTACTATGCCCACGCCACCTGCCTCACCCTACTGCTCAGTCTACCAGCTGTCACATGCATGAGCATCACCACCTCTCCCGGGCCCTCCCTTTCACTCTTGAAGTTGTCAAACGATGGTATCAAGCCCCATTATCAGGCGATGCAGAGGGTGGGCAGCGAAGTATCTCAATTAATCTGTTCCGGCTGTTTATGTGCTGACACAAGTTGTTCTTAAACTCAGCTCAAACATTCATAATTATGTATCCCTACTCCTATGACTCAGATGTGTCCGGTCAATCCGATTGGTGAGGGATCTCCAGTCAGTCGCCAGGCCTCACAAGCGGGAAATGTAAGTGCGGAAGCTCTACGTAGCAAGGCCGAGCTCGTACGATCATTATCCTCCAACTGTCGCTTCTTCCTAAAGCGTACTCTCCCGTCTCCTCCACGCCGCAGGATGGCTCTGTGCCATATTGCACTATCCATAACTCGGTCTCTATCTAAGCTGCATTGCATTTCTTGTTGCATTATTCACTCTATGCACTAACGTCTCATGGTCCGATCTCTCCAGCTGCTCAAAATATCTTAAAACATTCGGATCAACTCTGGCAGACGACTGACTCATCGCACCCGAACTAATTCGTATATTCAGAATCCTGATTGGTCCATCTATGTCACTTTTCGAATGTATATATTTTTTCATAATGGGGTCCGAAGGCCCCGGAAAGATGCCTTCACTATTTATTTCCAAAGGCCCCCAAAGATAGGGAGACCCCTGACCCAACACTCGCCAGAGGTTGTGGCATTCAACCATACTACTGCCGCCTCCAGCCTTGTTGCTATTACGGCCTACCCCTCCACCTTAACAAAGACCCGATCTATAACTCCCCGAGTTATTAGGCTTAAAAGCTAATTGAACACTGAAAGCGTTGCCACGTTGCGTTGCCCTTTCTGAGGTTAATTCAAATTCAAATTTAATACTTTCATCCTCCGATCGCTTTCATTCCCAGTCATCCACACACCATTCGGTTACAAGGCAAAGACTGAGCTTCCTTTAGTGTTTTTATCAAGTGGTCTGGTAAATTGATCGTTTATGAATTCTATGGAGTATTCACTTGTTCAGTTGTAAGATTTTTCGTTTGCTTGAGATTTTTTTATATAAACGCCAAGTCTTCATTACCTTTGTTTAAATGAATTTGTTTTATTTGCTAATGAATTTTCACTGATGTGTCCTAACAAGAATTTTGTGAGTAAATGCAATAGAACAGTATATTCTTAAGTCGGACTGCCAAATAATTCTGCTTTGGCATTGCTTTTTATTTGTGTCCGTTTTTTTGCGGCGAATTAAAGGGAACAAAAAATATGTAGGAAAGAAGTGGAGAAATTTATTATACATGTCCATCAAATAAATATTGAAATTTTGCTTCGCCTCTGGGAGTAGTCTGTCTACTCACCTGAATAAACATAAATAAAAGCGAAATAATTGAACACACATATTCTCCAAGCACTATGAATTAAGGCCATCTCAATTCGGAAGTATCATCTGTTTTGAAGACCTCAAATCCAGAGTCGACTGAATTGTAATCATCTAACCCCCCCCCCCCCCATGTCCACATTGCCTTCCATTCAACACATACGAGGCTACGCCACCCCCAACAATCTCCTCTCTGGCTATACTTCCTCTCCGCGTCCTCATCTTGTCACGCAAGGGTCTCAACTATCAGTATCAGCGCTACTTACGTTCGCTCTGATGCTGCTACTCGATGGTCTCAACTATCAGTATCAGCGCTACTTACGTTCGCTCCGATGCTGCTACTCGATGATCTCAATTATCAGTATTAGCTCTACTTACGTTCGCTTCGATGCTGCTACTCGATGGTCTCAACTATCAGTACCAGCGCTTCTTACGTTCGCTCCGATGCTGCTACTCGATGGTCTCAACTATCAGTATCAGCGCTACTTACGTTCGCTCCGATGCTGCTACTCGATGGTCTCACCTATCAGTACCAGCGCTACTTACGTTTGCTCCATTGCTGCTACTCGATAGTCTCAACTATCAGTACCAGCACTACTTACGTTCGCTCCGATGCTGCTATTCGATGGTCTCAACTATCAGTACCAGCGCTTCTTACGTTCGCTCCGAGGCTGCTTCTCGATGGTCTCAACTATCAGTATCAGCGCTACTTACGTTCGCTCCGATGCTGCTACTCGATACCCCCGCAACGTTTGGGATTCAAATCGTATCATGGCCTTGGCAGTGAAAATAAATATCGTATGACAGGCAACAGGTGACCTTGAGTGTATCGGTGTAGGAACTGCGGCGAAATGAATGGTATTGGTCCCTGCAACAACTACACTTCGACCTGATCATGGTAGGGTATACAGTTTCAGGCATAGGGTATTCGTTGGTTGGCTACGGATACAGGATCGGAGACGGTCTTGATATAGCACAGACAGGAACGGCCAAACCCGTTCACAGTTCTAATTTGAAATGTTTGGTTTCTTCGAAAGCATAACAGCGAGCTGCTGAGTGCATATTGCAGGCAGAAGCCCTCGGAACTGTGCCCTTGTTAAATGCTACGCAACGGTCGAAAACATAACAGCGAGCTGCTGAGTGTATATTGCAGGCAGAAACCCTCGGAACTGTGCCGGGGTTGAATGCTACGCAACGGTCGAGAACATAACAGCTAGCTGATGAGTGTATATTGCAGGCAGAAACCCTCGGAACTGTGCCCGGGTTGAATGCTACGCAACGGTCGAGAACATAACAGCGAGCTGATGAGTGTATATCGCAGGCAGGAACCCTCGGAAATGTGCCGGGGTTAAATGTTACCCAACGGTTGAGAACATAACAGCGAGCTGATGAGTGTATATTGCAGGCAGAAACCCTCGGAACTGTGCCCGGGTTGAATGCTACGCAACGGTCGAGAACATAACAGCGGACGGGAATAACTAATCAATGCAGGAAACGAACAATCCAGGAACAAGAAGGTTTTAGTTGCTGTCGGGAGAATGTTAGAATAAGCTTGATGCTTTTGAAAATCCGTTCAGTGTGGTTATATAATCCAGCTGGCACTCCTGTTGTATAATCCAGCTGACGATAATCCAACTCTCACTTCACAATCCACCTTGCACTCATGTTGTATAATTCAGCTGACGATAATCCAACTCCCACTTCACAATCCACCTGGCACTCCTGTTGTATAATCCAGCTGACGATAATCCAACTCTCACTTCACAATCCACCTGGCACTTCTGTTGTATAATCCAACTGACGATAATCCAACTCTCACTTTATAATCCACCTGGCACTGCTGTTGTATAATCCAGCTGACGATCCTGAGAAAGTTTGCTTATAATTTGTAATACGGCTGAAGATCCATCAAAAGATGGATTACATTTTGAAATCCACTCATAAATCAAAACATTACGCCTCACAATCAAGTCGGTGGGCTTGGCGAATTAATTTATGTAGCCATGAATATGGCTCGTCTCTCTCAGGGTAGTTAGGCGGTGAACTGGACGACTCTTAAGTAGACAATATAGCTCGACGATTTTAAATTAGTCAATCTGACATTTAAATCGATTTCTGGTTTTGTCTAAAGTAAACCATATATTTTCGTCACTATTTCAGAACCATCCAGCTTGTTGAAACAGTCAACCTAACGTATAAATATTCATCAAACGGAATTTGCTACCTTGAAGTAGCACGCTTCCCTTCTCTGTGGAGTACACATTTTAATTCTTCCAGGTCATTGAAATTAATCTACCTAACGTCAATGATACTGTGACAATTTTTATTTCCATCTCATTTTAAATTACCATTAGTTGTGAGAAAAATGGGAAAAAAATAAACAAAATTAGTCGGTGTCCTTGTTAATTAAATCGTACGTTTACCGAAACAATTATTGCACTGACAGGGCATTTTTATTGGTATATAATACTCGATTCCAAAATATTCGGAGTAAAAACTGACCAAAATATTTTTCCCCTACAAGGCAATATAAATCGTTTTTCTGAAAGGCCCTCCTGTAAGACTAATGAACTCCAACAATTCGCAGGACAAATTCTGACTGATATTTTTCTGTGAACTCTTTCCGCTCGAGCAGAGGTTACCTCGGCTCAGGAGTACGGAAAATATCCAAGGCTTTAAAAAACATATTGAGGTCGGTTCTCTCTTTTTTTAATTATTTTATTCGGCAACAGAACAGTTGCTGGCTGAATTTCTATTTTGAAATGAGAGACGTTCCCGATTAGTATTGGTTTGACAACAACAATTCAAAGTATTATGTTTCAACTATAAATCATGCGATTCCAACCAGCTAACCTATTTCGAAATAAATGGGTAGACATACACATAGACACACAGCGGATTCCCCCTAACTTCTTATTTCCCATCAAAATAGAGTTAAAAGTAGATAGGAACAATATTTCACTCAAGGAATTCAAACTTTGTTTATCAGTGTGTTGAAAATCGATAGCGGTGAAATTCATCAAAGCGCCTAGGAAACATGTGCCTTCTTTGGATATGCATAGTCTAGGATGGAGGTTATATTTGAAAAATTAGCGAAGATGAATGCTTGAATTCTATAAATACAACTATGTGGTATTGTATGTTCTACATTTTTGATTCATCCTTGTATGCAAAAGAATTATTGATGTCACACGAGTTGATTTATATAATTCATCCCCCTGAATAATTTAAAATAGCTTCTCACAACATTTCGAAATGACCGGTTTGTTGCAGACCTAAGTGATTGAAAACCCATTCAATGGTATAGCCAGCTGCAATTCAACATTAATATGAATAGAAAGAAATTAAAATTAAGTCTCCAGTTACTTGTGTGCACTTAAAATTTATTTCTCATATAATGGCTTGTGGTAAACAATTTTGTTAATGACTATTTGTGATAAATAATTTGATTCGATTTTGATTTGATACCATTGCAATGAAACCTATGAGAATTCTTCTAGAAATTTGAAGTTTGTATCATGTTCAGTCCACTTAGGAATAACTCATAAAGTGCAATGTAAATTTTCGACTTGCCGGGCACCATCCGTGAGCTGTGCTTTGGGCACGGTTCTGTTCCAGGAGAAGAATGTTGAATTATTGGATAATTTTCATAGGATGAATTTCGACGACGTAATCATAGCAAGCATCGAGCTAGAGTCTTTTCGCCGACATTGAAGTGACATACTTTGAGATAACCACCTTTTTCATGTGGTTGTCTCGGCGATGAGTAAGTTAGTAGAACACAAGGCTTTTTGCAGGGGTCGTGATACAATTCTGAACTTTGTAAATACACTATATGTGACACATTTATGATAATTTCCGGCTCCAAATCATCATTCCAGTCAAATCACTGGTCTACTATTGCATCGCAACACAGTTTTTTTGCTGCGTTTGCAGACGGTTGACCTGTAAATTTAGCCGGCATGTAAAGAATGCAAAATATTATCCTAGAAAATATCATATTCTTCGTCTTTTCGACTAATGAATTGTTAACTCTTCACTTTAGGCAAACTATCATTAGGAAGTTTTCTGGTCGGATCAACCGTAGAATCATCTGCAAAAAAAATAATAGATTATCGCAAATGTGTGAAATGTATGGATATGGGGGAGCAAATGCAGAAGGATCGACCCTTGCGGTCCCGATTCTTTGCGAACTAACAGATTTTTATTTTATTTGAACTCACTAGGTATTTTCTATCAAGTAGATAACTTTTTATCCAAGTCTTGTCAATGGAACTAACTCAATAATGATGTAATTTCTCGACCAAAATCTCATGGTTCACCCAATCGAAGACTTTGCTAAGAGCCCTAAAAGTTTCAAAGGGACATTCCCACTATCGAGCCCCCCAACAACATCTTCGTTGAATCATACTATAACATGATCTGTGTGATTCAAATATCTTTTCATCATATTTGAAGCTGGCAAAACAAACCAGTCGCTAAATTCGTCTCCGTTGAACAGTTTGAACAGTTTTATTTTATTTTAGGGAGCGAGAGGGTGAGATAAGATGCTGTTGCGGTTCTCGATGACTGATGAAGCCCGCGATACTGGAATTTTCAGACATTCACGGTTACTGTTGTTCCAAGCTTTGTCATGTGAACGGGTGTGCCATTCAAAAACCCCTTCTAAACAGAAATGCATTCATAGGTTAATCGTATATGGAAGAACGTGAGATTTCTTCTCCTATATGAACAACGGTTTTCTTCAAAGCAATCATACAGTATTCATATATTTTCGACTCACAAATTATCCCAAGTTAGCTTTTTGTAGCAGGCTATTTCCATCGAAGTCTTAGGATCGACAGCTGGGACGTTATTGCACTGTTACGTGTGACATCACCAAATGTTTTTCATCGCATATTGTTTGGTATTGCGACGTGAGGGAAGAAAGCAGGAGAATCAATCGCTTTCCCATCCATTAAAACTTTTTGTTCATTCACACCTCCTAAATTGTTTTTGCCAAGATTGGAAAAAACTTTTCCAGACCCGTGTCTTTTTTTTCAGCCATAGCGAGATGTTGTTTTCCAAGGCCAATCAGCGGTTCCCGGTATTAAGGATGACCCAGGAGAAGAAAAACATTTATATCCTTGGCCTGGAATATATTTTGCTTCAACCTTTTATCTCCGATGAAAATTTACCGATTACTCAATTCAATAATGACTTTCCCCGATTACTTTTTATTGAATGTCAAATCCTAAATAATTGAACAGTTTATTGTGTTATTTTGGGGGGATTTGGTTACGCGACAGTCAATGTCATGACGAAGGATGAGTTGGCTAGCATATCAATAGGTAATTTTATCAGGGTACTAAGTAGATGACAATAACCAGACTGGAGCGAACTTCTAGAGCTGACAGTCAAAACTATCCGTCAAAGTGTGTTCACGTCCCCTTACAAATAGCTGTTGCTCATTATAAGCATTTCATCCACCCCGTTGATATTTCATATTAGCTAGAAAATACGGAATTAAATATTTTCGGTTTCTTTAATGCCTTTATTTGTAGGCCTGAACATGATATTTCTCCGAACACTAATGCAAATAGGGTTCCTAGAGTCGCTGTTCGATAGTACACGTATTTTTGAAATTAACGAACTATGAAGCATTAGCTAATGAATCCTTCCAGCTGCGGGTCCTGCTCTGCACTTAATGTGCAGGCTTTCTGACATCTTCCAGCTGCGGGTCTTGCTCTGCACTTAATGCCCATGATTTCTGACATCTTCCATCTGCAGGTCCTGCTCTGCACTTAATGTGCAGGCTATCTGACATCTTCCAGCTCCAAGTCACGCTGCACACTTAATGTGCAGACTTTCTGACATCTTCCAGCTGCGGGTCCTGCTCTGCACTTAATGAGCAGGCTATCTGAAATCTTCCGGCTGCGGGTCCCGCTCTGCGTGACCCGCTCAATCTTAGTGCAATGATGTCGCTACAGACTTGATATCGTTCAATTTCTGTTCAGGAATGTCAAAACAGAACGTGACAAGACCCTTTTTCAGATGTTGTATGGACCATCAGATCACTATATCTACAACAACAACAACTTGCTACCGACTAACATATGACAGTATTATCACTAAACGATGCGACTCTAAACCCGCAAAATAAACATCCTGAAGAGGAAAAAAAATGAAGATGAAATGGGGTTGACATTTATTTTTGAGGAGGGGATGACGGTACGATGTGTTCGGTTGCCAAGCGCCCTCGCCAAATTGGCGCCGGCCTGCATTATATGACTGACCCTAATCTTGCGTTCATTTTTACATTGGTCTCCGCTGGTAATAGATTTTCATTGTGAGTTCTGCCGCGGTGAATTTCAACAATTCATTTGAGCCCAATGATCTGATTTGTAACGGTCCATGCTCATGCGCAGAGACGAGACTCGATCACAGATTGCCTTGTCACGGACATTTGAAATAGCAGACGCATCTGAATGAAAATTGGTATTTAAAAACATTTTAATTTAATTTTGGTTTAATTAGATTAAAAAATAAGGAAATATCACAATGGACAGATAACATATAGTTGCAAAGTCTTCGTGAGCTTGAGTTTGTTCTGAATACTACATTGTTGCCTAAGTTGTTGGATAAATTCAATATATGTTTTGGATACCACAGAATTTGGACAATTTTCCAGCAACAGAAAAAACACGACCTTTCTAGTTGTATACTGTTTCAAAATGTTATGATATCTCATGTAATTTACATATACGACTAATATTCCATAAACATGTACAAGCAAACTAATCTGCATTCACTAAATTTTAATTCACAGGAATCATGTGAATGAACGCATATTTTTATCATAGTCAATTCCGACAATGATCTGGCTTGTCGATCGGTTCAGGGCACGTGAAACTGGGAGAAAATTACGGAAAACGTTGCGATAATATTGTGATTATAATAAACAGCAATTATATGATAAATATCAATGAGAAGATTCCATTTTGGTTTGTTCATTAATATATGGTGACCAATCTGTTGGGTCAAGCAATGAATCGGCAGACCTGTCATGAACAGTGTTTTAATGAGATTCATACAACGTATATATTTTACTCAAAACCAGCTTATGTTAAAATCATCGGGAGCGAAAAAATTCGCAAACAACTAGATAGACTTCGCCAAGGCAGGGCTGAGCTGGAAATATGGAAATGTGTGCAATTTAACACGAAGTGACATGACCAGCAATGGCAAGACGATCATCACAGACATGGCCGGGAGTTGGACAGTGATATGAAGCGGAATCGTTATCCTATTAAAGCTTGTACGCTCTGAAAACCCAACATGCCAAGACAAGGGAAAATTGTACAATTTAGCTTATTTAAGTGCAGAAAAATTATATCAGTAGCCAATCTCTGTCAAAACATTTACATACGCAATGGACCATACAATGCATGATTATATATATTCATATCGATGCATATTCACGATACACATACAAATATATCCGAAAATATGAACACCCGTATCTCTGAACATACACATACATTGCATAGCAACTAATAACGTAAATGACCCATCAAAATGATGATTAGTTAATTCAAATAAATAAAAATTCATCCTTCACCGAGCAATATAAAAAGATTGACTCATATTTTAGGCATGACATGTGATGAGCTACGGACGATATATGATAGGAAGAGTCTTATAGATTAAACAAAATTGTATCAATAATTTTCAAAATTCTATGAAACAATATCTGTGAATACTGCACAAACATGGCAAGTGTATGAGATTACAGCGGTATAGCCGACTTCTGGAAGAGCAGTTATTGTTTAAACAAGCAGTTGCAATGGAAGGCTTCATGAACATCAATTAAAAGTGGGTAGTGGGGAGCAAATAATAGGAATACAACACAATCTTACTATCAGTATGTAATGCTGGGAATACCACACATAATCTTACTATCAGTATGTAATGCTGTATTGCTGACTTGCTGTGATATTTCAAAATGACTGACAACAATGTATGAACCCAATAGTCTAATGGCCCGGGAGAATAACACATCCATAGTCCAAATTTGTAATTGATCTGTGCAATTAGGGGTTCCAGTTAAATTAAATACTACATGTGGTGTTATCGATTTCTATACCGGACATTCCCTTGTTTGTGACAGTTAGCTGCATAATAACAGCATAGTTTCCCGAATAACAATGTTTATGCTCTATAGTGAGCTTAACAATAAGGCCCACCTGGTTTTCGAGCTTTGATGTCCTACTTGTGCCCAATCATCCTTCTTTGAATATCTCAACTTTCACAAATGTATTTTTG
>SDVV010030354.1:0-11686 GCA_016164225.1 Gammarus roeselii
CTCCACTTCACAACACCGATCAAAGTTCAACTCTTCACTTCACAACACCGATCAAAGTTCAACTCTTCACTTCACAACACCGATCAAAGTTCAACTCTTCACTTCACAACACCGATCAAAGTTCAACTCTTCACTTCACAACACCGATCAAAGTTCAACTCTTCACTTCACAACACCGATCAAAGTTCAACTCTTCACTTCACAACACCGATCAAAGTTCAATTGCATCACACTGTTGGCTATACGAGTTATCTTCCCCTCTTCCTATTGCCATAGCTCTCTTGCGCCCTTTACCCTGCTCTCCGAGCTCTCCCCTCCTCCTCCTCCCGATTATCTTGTGAGCACATCCTCGCTGCCATCGCATTCCTGTCTAAGGTTCCTAGTGAGAAGCCTGACGACCCATCACATCGATGTGAACTGGCGTCGCTTAGTGGGATTGGACGATGCTGAACTCATGTGATGGGCAAAGCTCTGTATCTAGATCTATTCTCCCATTACTGTGTCTGATCTCTACAGCGAGGAATTGGATGAAGGGCTCTGATGTTGTGGGTTGACACCGTAATTTGCCGTACACTGCTAGGCAGCATTAAGGATACCCAGCACGAGACAGGCGAGAAGCTGTGAAGGAATTAGGTAAAGGTAATGGAAGTGGGGTATTTAGATTAGGTAAATAGTCGCACATTCTTTCAGGTATCGATGTTCGGGTGACATGAAATAGTTTTAATGATTGCAAGCCACTATGCAAGTGGTCGACAATGTTGTATGCGTCGGGGATGTAGCTGGTGTGGTCGGAAAGGCTGCAGATACTCTGTCATTAATGGATAGAATCTGAGTCGTTCAGTTGCTTAGCTTTGCGCAGAGGCAGTATCGTAACCAATGAGTGACAAGTGAGTTCGATAACACCATCGCACACTGTTCCTCGCGACTAAGCTCCAAGGTTTGCAAGTTTCCAGGGTATAGAAGCTTATTTATTTGCTGTATCAAAATAAGAGCCGGTCACCGCTCTAAGCCGACTATCGCTCCGAGACCGAATATCGTCTCGTAAAGGTTAAAGTTTTCAACTTAATTGGAGAGATCGACTATCATCTCTTTAGAGCGAGAGCAATAAGGCACCTCAGAGGGATACCCCCTGGGGGAATCCCAGGATTTGGGATGGGTGGATGATTATTAATTTTATAGATCATTAACACATCAATTTAGTATTTTAATCTTTCTTATTTCGTGGGCTCCATTATTTATTTCGGCCTTTTTTCAAGATGATAAATTTTACTTTGTTTATAATTTATCGAGGTGGGTTGAGACAAGGTCACCCAGGGAATGGAGGGTACTCGTGGAACCGGCGGGACTCTGAGGACCCAGGTTTTCGGAAACCCGGAGGACTTGGAAAACCAGGAGGATTTGATGGGATCCACTTGGACTCTCCTGGTACCCTTTGGGACACTCATGAGACCCTGTGGGACCCTCTTGAGAAACTGTGAGACCCTCTTGAGGCCCCTCTAAATCCTGAAACCTCTGCTCCCCTTCCATACGCTGTAAAACCCATACACAGAGGAATGTATACATGTGGAGTGCTTGAGTAGAGAAATTAAGTTATTCTTACAGTCCACAACATTGCTGACGCAGAGGGGGAGAGCCGCGCCGAGGTTGGCCGAGGTGCGTCGAAATCAGTCGAAACATGTTGAGACTAGTCGAGTTGGTTGCGACGAGTCGAAACTGGCCGAAATGATTTGAGACAAGCCGAGACGAGCTGAGACGAGGGGACTCGATGGACCCGGGGAGCTCGGGGGACTTGGGGTAACCCTCCGGGGCTCATCGGGCTCTTTCGGGACACAGAGGACTTCTGCCCCTCTCCACGTCCTATCCCCTTAAACAATAAGTGAGAGGATAAAAATCTGAGCAGTTTTTAGCCCATGATGAACCTGCTCTTTCTTTCCTCTTACCGTTCCACAATTCTGCCGCATAAAATAATACTAGTGTACTGTGCGAGAGCTCCCGTTTGTGATTTTGTGAATAAGCGTTTTTTTCAGTCTGCGCTCCCTCGCGCGTGTGTGGTTCTGAGGGGGTGGAGGTTCTGAGGGGGTGGAGGTCGGTATTTGTTCCGTCTGAGTGTCTATCTTTCTGAAAAATTGATTGTAATGTATTCGAACTAGGCCGTGTAGCTGTAAACATTGTATTGCGCTGCTGCCGGAGCTGACTTTGTCCGTGTAGCCGTAAACCTTGTACCAGACACGACGATGCTGCCTGTACGCACCAGCGTGCGTACACATTACTCTTGAAGTTCTAAATGATTGGAGGAGTGGGGTTTCATTCCGTCTATCATGCTCAAATAAATAAAATGTACTGTGATGCGTTGCTGTTGGAGCAGACTCTGTCCGTGTAACCGTGAACTTCGTACCGGTCTCGACGATGCTACCTGTCCGCACTAACGTGCGTACTTATTACTCATGAAGTACTAAATGATTGGAGGCGGGGATTCGTTTTGTCTGAGTCTTCATCTTACCTTAAAAATGAAAACTACTGTAATTTAACTGGACCGCGTAGCTGTGAACCTCGTGTTGCGTTGCTGTCGGAACTGACTTAGTCCGTGTAGCCGTGGACCTTGTACCAATTTCGACGATACTATCTGCGCGCACTGACGTGCGTACATATTACTCGTGAAGTTTTAAGTGGTTGGAGGCGGGGTTTCGATTAGTTTCGTCTGAGTCTTTATCTGTCCTGTACATTAACTGAACTAGACCGCGTAGCTGTAAACATTGTGTTGCGTTGTTGTCGGAGCTTACTATGTCCGTGTAGCCGTAAACCTTATACCAATCTCGACGATGCTACCTGTACGCACTAGCGCGCCTACATATTACTCATGAAGCTCTAAATAACTGAAGCGGAGGTCCGTTCCGTCTAAACGTTATTCATGTGCGCACTAGCGTGCGTCTGACACGACTAAAATGTTCAGATAGATTAACTTTGACAACGTGGTTTTTCTAGCACACAGGTGTGCGAGCCGACTGGAATCCATGATCATTGAGCCCTACGGGGGAGCCTATTATGACTCGAGTTGAGGCTCTGGTGGAAACGAGGCCCAAATCAAAATCAAAATCCAGCACCTACTAGATGTGTCCAATATGTCCTATTCAAATTCATTCTTTCCCAATCAATGACGGGAATCCGTAATTATCCCGATACCCAAACCCGGAAAATGTCACAGCGGCCCGCATAACTATCGTCCTATTGCCCTAACTAGCGTCCTATATAAGACTATGGGAAGAATGATAACTCACGCCTAGTCGACTACCTTGAAAGGCATGCAGGCCTTAACAACATCATGTGCGGTGGCCGTAAGCGCCACTCCACAACGGACCACCTCGTACGATTAGAATCAGACATTAGACAGACCTTCGTCCGACGAGAACATGTGGTTTCAATGTTTTTCGACGTTGAAACAGCATACGACACTACTTGGAAGCACGGGATCATGACTGATCTCCACCGTTAAAGTTTGAGAGGTCGCCTACTACGTTTCATCCACCCATTTCTACAAAACCGCACCTTCAGATCAAGGTTGGCAACACTCAGTCTCCATCATATCTTCAAAAAATGGGCGTCCCCCAGGGAAGCGTCCTCAGTGTCACTCATTTTGTATCCTCAAAATCGATCAGTTGGCCGACATTCTTACTCGAGACGGAAGACTGCTTTCATCACTATACGTGGACGACCTACAAATTAGCTACATACACCCCAGCGTCATAACAATTCAACATGAACTCCAGAAGTGCCTAAACCTAGTCGGGAACTTGGCTTCCCTAAACGGATTCCGATTCTCGCCCTCTAAAACTAAAAGCATGAACTTTACCCTTGTGTCCGGCTTACATCTGAAACCAGCCCTGACGTTACACTACACCCCTCTAGTATACGAAGAAATGACAGAATTCTTCGGTCTTGTGTGAGACCCTAAACTCACGTGGCGACCCCACATTGCAGCCCTGGCGACCCCACATTGCAGCCCTGGCGACGCGAACTTCAGGGATGTTACCGACTTATCCAATCGGTAACATCCCTGAAGTTCTGTGCTGACATGGACACCGGAATGACGTTATTCAGAGAAATAATACGATCGCGCATGAACTACTAAGCCTTTGTCTAGGGTTCAGCAGCCAAAACTTCTCTCGACCCTCTCTCGACCATCGCAAACAATGCTTTGCGTATCACAACCGGAGCGTTCCGCTCCACCCTAATCGAATCCTTTAACGTGTTCGCTAACGAACTTCCACTTCCGCTCCGGCGAGACAAACTTTCGCTGCAATACTGTTTTTAGACTAGAAGTCTAATCAACAACCCGGCAATCTGCCTCATCACCAACATAACCGATGAGCGCCTTTTCGCGGCTAAAAAGAATATCTGCCTACCGTTTTCTCGACGTGTGGACAACCTGCTGACCTCGCTGAACATCAATCGTAAAGCTATTAAGCATTCATTCTCTAACCGAATTCTTCAAGTGAACACACCAACATGGATGATCAACCCACCACCGGTCAACCTAGACCTGCAAATCTACCCTAAAGCAACTACTCCAACCAACGCGTACCGGCAGGAATTCCTAAGACTACTTGAGGAAGAAAATTTTAGTACCGCCACATATACACCGACTGCTCCAAAACCGCGGACGGAGTGGGAGACTCCGCTGCGTGCGGGGACACCACACTCTCGGCCACCCTCCCACAAAAGGCATCCGTGTTCTCTGCGGAGCTCCACGCACTCGAACTAGCCGTCTCTAATGAAAAAAACAGATCACTTCCCCAAATACGTCGTATTCTCAGACAGTCTGAGTGTCCTCACCCAGCTTGAAACACTGCACTACGAACATCCCATTCCGTTCCACGTAAAATGCAGCGCGATCTCTTTGCGATGACCGAGACGGGTCAAGCAGTTGAATTTTGCTGGATCCCCGGGCACGCGGGAATAAGAGGAAACGAACCTGCGGACTCGCTCGCTAAACTGGCACCTACTCACCAAGAACAATTGTTTGCAATACATTACCGGGACTGGTTCCCTATCGTTAACTCCCATACAACATCCCGATGCGAGGAAATGTGGGAAGAGAGTGGACATAAAATGCTTTCAGTCAAACCTTCAGTCGGAGAATGGGAAACAAAGTTCACCAACAGAAAAGACAAAGTATTCATCAACCGCTTGTGCACGGGACACACCTGGATAACTCACAACCACCTGCTGGATGTCGACATAAAACCAAAAGCGCCACCTTGCCTCTGTTGCCACCAAGTGGCTATCAGCGTGAAACACTTACTGATGGATTGCAACGCATTTGCGGCAGCCCGATGAGCGTGCATAAATCCTCCGTGCAACTTACAAAGCCTACTCACGGACCCAACCTACCGTAAAAATCTTATTGTTATCGGAAAATACACCGGACTATACGAAGCTGTCGAAACCCCAAACACCTGTGCAAGTGAGGTGGTCTCTCCACCCTATTACGCACAGAGATAACAACACATTTTACGAAGATACGCGTTAATACTTTACTCTCTCGTACGTGCTAGTACGAGAATATGCGACAATTGAAATATGTACTGATTTCATCTTGACAAGACTAATATTTTCGCACGCAAGGCCGTGCGGACTTACCTGAATCAACGACGGTCGCGCCCTACGGGGGAGCCTATCATAACTCACGTTGAGGCTCTGGTGGAAATGAGGCTCAAATCAAATCAAATCAAATCAAATTAGTTGCTGAAAAAACACGTTTGTTATTGATGGTCATTAGAAATAAAAAAGCTTTGGAATCAAACGTTCCAGATTCTAGTTTTTAAAGTGACTAAATTGGTTGTCCTATGCAAGGCCAAGATTTTTTTTTCATGCTAATATGTGAAATGATTCTCGTGATAGAACCATGATAAAAATTTGTATTTGGAAGCCATTATTCAGCCCAACTTTAGGCATTTTTTGGAATCTAATGCAAATTACATTCATTTTGGATCAGGAGATAAGAAAAAGAAGATACTGGGCACTAAAGTTCAATACTCCAAGCATTAGCCCAGAGAATACTCCTAGCATTCGCCCAGAGAATACTCGTAGCATTAGCCCAGAAAATACTCCTATCATTAGTTGGGGTGGATGGATGATTATTCATTTTATAGATCATTAACACTTTATTCTAGTATTTTATTATTTCTTCTTGCTTGGGCTCTATTATTTTTCTCTGCATTTTTTTCATGGCGATAAACTTTGAATTTGTTATTATTATTATTATTATTATATGTATCGAGGTTGGTTGAGACAAGGTGACCCAGGGAGAGGAGGTTTTCGTGGGACCGCGGGACTCGGGGATTCATCGGTCTCTTATGCAACCCAAGGGACCAATGCCCCCCCCCCCCCCGCCCTAACCCCTTAAACAATCAGTGCGAAATCAATAATCTGAGCAGTTTTTCTGCCTCATGATGAACCTGCTCTTACTTTCTTTTCCACGATCCACAATATTAAAACGCTGGAGTATTTGTGCGGGAGTTTGTGATTTTGTGAATAGGTATTATTTCTTCAGTCTGTGCTCGCTCGCGCGTGCACGGACCATATGCAGTCTCTGGGGTTGACCTGGACTGCGTAGCTATAAAACCTTGTGACGCGTTGCGGTTGGAGTCTATCTAATCCGTGAAGCCCTGGACCTTGTACCAATTCTTGGAGTTCTGAGTGGTTGGAGGCGGGGATTCGTTTCGTCTGAGTCTTTATCTTATTAAATGAATAAATTGTATTTATACAACTAAACCGCCTAGCTGTAAATATTGTGTTGCGTTGCTGTCGGAGCTGAATTTGCCCGTGTAGCCACTGACCTTGTACTAATCTCGACGATGTTACCTGTACGCACTAGGGTGCGTACATATCACTCTTTATGTTCTAAAGGATTGGAAGCGGAAATCCGTTTCGAGTAAGGTTTTTTTCTTTAGTGCACTGGCGTGCGTCTGACATTGCTAAAATTTTCACGTTTGTTCTCACGTTTAAAGCGTTGTTTAGTTTTTTCCTCGCACACTTAGGCGTGCGAGCCTACTGGAATCAATGATCATCGAGCCCAACGGGGGAGCCTATTATGACTCACGTTGAGGCTCTGGTGGAAATGAGGCTCAAATCAAATCGAATCCTATCATTAGCCCAGAAAATACTCCTAGCATTATTTGGGGTAGATGGATGATTATTCATTTTAAAGATCATTAACACTTTGTTTTAGTATTTTATTATTTCTTTTTGCTTGGGCTCTATTATTGTTCTCTGCCCACTTTTCATGGTGATACATTTTGCATTGGTTATTATTATTATTATGAGTATCGAGGTTGGTTGAGACAAGATGACTCAGGGAGGGGAGGTACTCGTTGTTTCGAGAACCCGGGGGACTTAGGAGACCAGGTGGATTTGGGGGACCCACTTGGACCTTTCTGGGGCCCTTTGAGAGACCATTTAGGACCCTTTTGAGAAACTGTGTGACCTTTCAGAGGCCATTCTAAATCCTGGAACCTCTGCTCCCCCCTCCCAGCGCTGTAAAACCCATACACCGAAAAATGTATAAATGTGAGATGCTTGAGTAGAACAATTAACCATTACAATCCGCGGATTACTTGCGCAGAGGGCGAGGGTCGCGTCGAGGCTGGTAGAGGTGCGTCGAGATCAGTCGAAACATGTTGAGGCGAGTTGAGTTGGTCGCGACGAGCGCAAACTGGCCGAAATGATTCGAAACAAGCTGAGACGAGGGGTCTCATGAGACCCAAGGAGCTCGGGAAGACCCGGGGGACTCGAGTTATTCTCCAGGATTCATCGGGCTCTTTTGGGACCCAAGAGACCTTTGCTTCCCTTCCCCCCCACCCTACCCTATCGCCTTAAACAATAAATTCATAATCAATCATCTGAACAGTTTTTCTGCCCATGATGAACCTGCTCTTACTTTCTTCTTCACGATCCACAATTTTTTCATTATGACGCTAGTGTATTTGTATGGGAATTCCTGTTTGTGATTCTGTAAATCGGTGTTTCTTCTTTAGTCTGTGCTTGCTCGCGCGTGCACGGACCATATGCAGTTTCTGGGATTGACCTGGACTGCGCAGCTATAAAACCATGCGACGCGTTGCGGTTGGAGTTGATCTAATCCGTGAAGCCATAATAGACCTTGTACCGATTTCGACGATGCTGTCTGTGCGCACTGTCGCGCGTGCATGTTACTCGTGGAGTTCTGAGGGGTTGGAGACGGAGATTCGTTTTGTCTGAGTCTTTATCTTACCTGAATGAATAAATTGTTCTAAGAATAAAGTAGACCGCGTAGCTGTAAATATTGTATTGCGTTGCTGTCGGAGCTTACTTTGCTCGTGTAGCCGTAAATCTTATACTAATCTCGACGATGCTACTTGCGCGCACTGGCGTGCGTACATATTACTCCTGAAGTTCAAAATGATTGGAGTGAGGATTCGTTTCGTCTGTGTTTTACCTGAATGAATGAAGTGTACTATAATCGACCTACTAGGTCGTGTCGTGTTGCGTTGCTGTCTGAGCTGGCTTTGTCCGTGTAGTCGTAAACCTTGTACTAGTCTCGACGATGCTACCTGTACGCACTAGCTTGCGTACATATTACTCTTGAAGTTCTAAAGGATTGGAATCGAAGTTCCGTTTCGTGTGAGCGTTTTTCTTATGCGCACCAGCGTGCGTCTGACATTGCTAAAATTTTCACATTTTTCGAACGTTAAAAGCGTTGTTTTGTTTTTTCCTCGCACACTGAGGCGTGCGAGCCTACTGGAATCCATGATCATCGAGCCCCAAGGGGGAGCCTATTATGACTCGCGTTGAGGCTCTGGTGAAACTGAGGATCGAATCAAATCAAATCAAATCCTAGCATTAGCACAAAGAATACTCCTATCATTAGCCCTGGGAATACTCCAAGCATTAGCCCAGAGCATACTCCTATCATTAGCCCTGGGAATACTCCAAGCATTAGCCCAGAGAAGACTCCTAGTATTACCCCAGAGATTACTCCTAGCATTAGCCCAGAGAATACTCCTAGCATTAGCCCCGAGAATACTCCTTGCATTCGCCCAGAGAATACTCCTAGTATTAGCCCAGAGAATACTCCTAGCATTAGCCCAGGGAATGCTCCTATTATTAGCTTAGAGAATACTCCTGGTATTAGCCCAGAGAATACTCCTAGCATTAGTCCAGAGGACACTCCTAGCAGTAGCCCAGAGAATACTCCTAGCAGTAGCCAAGAAAATACTCCCAGCATTAGCCCAGAGAATACTTCTTGGATTAGCCCAGAGAATACTCCTGGCATTAGTCCAGAGATTACTCCTAGCATTAGCCCAGGGAATACTCCTATTATTAGCGCTGAAAATACTCCTGGTATTAGCCCAGAGAATACTCCTAGCATTAGCCCAGAGAATACTTCTTGTATTAGCCCAGAGAGTACTCCTATCATTAGCCCAGAGAATACTCCTGACATTAGTCCAAAAAATACTCCTAACATTAGCCCAGAAAAAACTCCTAGCATTATCCCAGAGAATACTCCTATCATTAGGCCAGAGAATACTCCTGGGATTAGTCCAAAGAATACTCCTAACATTAGTCCAGAGAATACTCCTAGCATTACCCCTGAGAATACTCCTATCATTAGCCCAGAGAATACTCCTGGCATTAGCCCAGATAAAACTCCTAGCATTAGCCCAGAGAATACTTCTTGCATTAGCCCAGAGAATACTCCTGACATTAGTCCAAAAAATACTCCTAACATTAGCCCAGAAAATACTCCTAGCATTACCCCAGAGAATACTCCTATCATTAGCCCAGAGAATACTCCTGGGATTAGTCCAAGAATACTCCTAAGATTAGTCCAGATAATACTCCTAGCATTACACCAGAGAATACTCCTATCATTAGCCCAGATAATACTCCTATCAATAGCCCAGATAATACTCCTAGCATTAGCCCAGATAAAACTCCTATCATTAGCCCAGAGAATACCCCTATCATTAGCCCAGAGAAAACTCCTGGCATTAGTCCCGAGAATACTTATTAGCCCAGAGAATATCTTGGCATCACTCCAGAGAATACTCCTTGCATTAGCCCAGAGATTACTCCTAGCATTAGCCCAGAGAATGAATACCCACTGCCTTAGCTATTCATTAAAGAGGACCCCCATTGAAGGAGCGCTTAAACAGCTTAGCTACAACAGTCTTCTTATTTGAACATCCCTTAACTTAGAAACAAACAGCTTTCTATACGAAGAAGGATCGTCCATTCTTCTTCTCTAATTTGATGTCGTGTGCCGGTACCCAGCTAACCAGTATGTACGACATACATACGCTGCTTTGTACGCGGGAATACACACACGGCATGATCATTGGTGTGTATTGATCACACATGTTTATGCCTACACGCACATTGGGCATATCGCAGTATCTAAATGCTTTTTCACATTTTTTTATTCAAGAGCCACTTGCTGAAATCTGACGATAATGGGGACATGTGTATAGATAGAGTTCCAGTAGTCCACTGATCTCTCGCTACGTGGTCTCTTGTTTACAGCCAGGGTGTAGCCAGTGTCTTCCCTTATTTGAGACGATACTAATGCCCAGGAGACGGCTGATGTTACGATGAAGTTACGGCAGGTTAGGAAAGTCAACAAGCTTGGATGTAATTGCCGGATTGCCTTGCACAATAAATCCCTCCAATACTTGTGGAAATTTATGGCAGACTAAACGAACCTCCAAAGATGAAGTGCTTACGCAGATCGTGACCTACAAGGGATGAGTGGGCACCCGCTGCATGATGTCGTCTAGTGATTTACAGCAGTTGAGTGATTTAGCGACTTATGTGTGCATTGTTGGGGTGTGTACTTTATGCAGGTTCCTCATGTAGGGTATGCGAGTGGAGATACAAATTCATGAACAGTTCCTAATGTAGGGGACTTTATGACTCATTACAATGCAATGAAGCAGTCGGGTAAATATGAGCTGCAATGGGATGGTCGCTTCAGCGAGTATGAGCTGCAATGGGATGGTCGCTTCAGAGAGAATGAGCTGCAATGGGATGGTCGCTTCAGAGAGTATGAGCTGCAATGGGATGGTCGCTTCAGAGAGAATGAGCTGCAATGGGATGACCGCTTCAGAGAGTATGAGCTGCAATGGGGTGACCGCATCAGAGAGTATGAGCTGCAATGGGATGACCGCTTCAGAGAGTATGAGCTGCAATGGGGTGATCGCTTCAGAGAGTATGAGCTGCAATGGGATGGTCGCTTCAGAGAGTATGAGCTGCAATGGGATGACCGCTTCAGAGAGTATGAGCTGCAAGGGATGACCGCTTCAGAGAGTATGAGCTGCAATGGGATGGTCGCTTCAGAGAGTGTGAGCTGCAAGGGATGACCGCTTCAGAGAGTATGAGCTGCAATGGGGTGATCGCTTCAGAGAGTATGAGCTGCAATGGGGTGATCGCATCAGAGAGTATGAGCTGCAATGGGGTGATCGCGTCAGAGAGTATGAGCTGCAATTGGGTGATCGCATCAGAGAGTATGAGCTGCAATGGGATGATCGCTTCAGAGAGTATGAGCTGCAATGGGGTGATCGCATCAGAGAGTATTTGCTGCAATGGGGTGATCGCATCAGAGAGTATGAGCTGCAATGGGGTGATCGCATCAGAGAGTATGAGCTGCAAT
>SDVV010030355.1:0-11686 GCA_016164225.1 Gammarus roeselii
TTTTGCCAATGTATACTAGGCCAGAACAGCAGTGAGTAGTGAGTGGCAAGAGCTACAACAGGCTCTTGAGCATTCGAGCCAACCATCCCACAGAAGAGCTAGTTTCAATGTTGCCCATAAATAATTACTAAAACAGCGATGGACACGGATAAGGACACAGGTGTGGCGCTCCATCTGGGGCTGCATATGTGCAGTGAATGTATGGTTGTATAACGTAAAATAAAAGAAGAATTGCGCTTACCCGTGTTAATCTTTTCGCAACGCTGTTTGAAATGAAAACTCTTGGCTGAGTCTTCCCATGCACTAGCAGGCGAGGTTTTGACCGCTATACGCACTCTAATTATGATTTTCCAACAGTGTTAGTTCCCAAGGACGGTCTCGCTGTTTTGACATTTTTCAACAAAATATGCACTGTTACACTATATTATTACAGATTGTTGGACCAGCTGTCTTCTACAGGCTTTACTGTAGGGAGGAAATACATAAATGTGGAGGTAGTGACAGAGCGTGCAATGGGATGGAGTGAGTGGCCCTGATACGCTTTCTCGTCATTGGCGCCCCATTGAGAAACGGGATGGACGTGAATGGGGATGGCCTGGCCATTGTGACGCAGTCGGGATACACTCGTGGGCAGCTGTCAGGCCCTGCCGCTGACTCTGATCTCAAAACTCACGCCTGACCCGGAGTGTAAGGCGCTGGGTCCTGTTTGGACCCTTCAGCTGAAGAGCTAACATTTTGTACGTGTGTGTGACGGCACGAGAGGAGTGTGAAGGGCGTCTTGCCGTCGGCGACCACCCCCCCTTCTGGAGGATTCGGTTGTTCGTAACATTCTGAGTACCTTGAGGAAAACCCAAAGCTAGAGCAAATTCAGTATACAAGGATATTCAATTGAAGACAATTTTTAATATGATTTGTGTGCGGTCAGCTTGTATGAATATCAATGACAAAGTAGCTGTAGCGGTGGGCCCAATAATTGTATCAATAATGAAAATTACAGTTGCAAATAAAAGTTACAAACACGAAACAAATGTTGAGAAAATAAATATGCTGACAGGATCCAGCGTAGTGATAGCAATGCTTTAATACAATAGTCCACAACGAACAAAAGAGGCACATTGTTCGTCTGTATGCGTTCTTCCAGTAAGTAAAATGTACGAAATCAGACATAATACCAAACGGCATTTTTCATGGATTTTAATAACATGGATGTTGTACGCATCTTGTTCGTGCTAATTACCTTATAAAAATTAACTTTCATTTGGGTAAGGAGAACTAAATCCACGTCTACTTGACTCCATGAAAGATCCAATAGCTCATAAGACCGGAATATCTGTCGAAGCCGAGAAATAATTTGCAGCGCTCTCTGCCGGCGATTATTGACGTCAGACCTATTAGCTGATTTAGGAAGTGTAAATTACGTTTCATATATTACTTCAATTGGATAAAGCTCTGTAGAGTCTAGATACTAAAATAAGCGGTAAATCAAGTACAAACTTACAAATGAGGTAAAGATTTATGTCTTATTTATGGATGGTCTGGGTCTACATTTGTTGTCGTGCCGTATGTACGCTTATCATCTCTCAGATTACCTCAGTGAATACAGCGTCCGTCAGAGGAGGTGTGTCGTGCTTGAGATTCCGTCTTTGACAAGATTAAAAGCTTATTTAGTACATGATAAGTAGATATTGTGCGCTGTTAGTCTTTTAATCATAGCAGTTTCTGCTTGTTGCAAACTCTTGAATTGGCAAATGAGCTGAAGCTACCCAGTGTGATCACCGATGACCATAACCCATCCTACATCAACGATGGTGGAAAATAAACAGATTGAATGTAGATAATTATTTATCTCAAAGTGTACATATGTTGACCAATACTCACGTGAAAATATTTGCAGCTTAGGCATTTATATCGTGTCACCGGATAAGTGTTTTGTATGCTAATGGATATATGGTACTAATACGCAGCAAGAAACAGGAAGAAGCTTTTTTTTTATTATTTTAAATTTTACACACATACGAATGAGTGTAATCACAACTCGATAACACGTCATCAGTGTCACCACGGTTGTTTGTATGCAGTATACCATTAAACAGTTGAGAGAAGTCATAGAAAACTATCTTCACAGTAACTAAAACAATGTCTGCCTATTCTACAGATTCGTAAAAATGAGCGCCTCACATCAGCCTTCATCGACTTTGGCCGAGTGGGCCGACTGCTTTCACGCCTTCCTTCTCGACTCCAACTACAACACCCCGAATTCAAAGCTGACATTAAAAAACTTGAACAACTTGTACAACATGCTATTCGTCCCTTCACAACGCGGCGACCAGCAGAAGGTGTTCGGCCCAACACCACCCCCGGATAAAGTGGTGCAGAATATGTTCGATTCTGGTCTTCTAATCAAGAGAGAGGATGGTAACGTTGAATTTCCTAACCCTCCTCCACAAACAGGGTAAATTTTCAACGGTTCATCTGAATTGTGACAACCAGTATTACAATTTACAAATTATAGCGTGTATTCTGATCATTGTGGTCCGAGAGCGCCCGTATGTGTTAGCTCGGTCGATATAAGAATGAGTCATTTACTTGCTAAATGTGTCCGCCCATATATGGCGTCCTTGAAGTTGAAAAAAAAGTGTAATGAGCGACTTTAATGTTATAACATGCTATCTACTAGAACCTACCTTCCAACTGCTGAATACATCGTGATGTAGTCAGTAGTCTTAAGGACTTGGAAGTTAACACGTTGATTACAACCCCTAAACTCATGTTGCAATGTGTTCAAATCATAACTTTGCTTGAATCCTTCATTACTCTATTAACAGTCTATAAGTACGTGTCTAGTCTGTTTAATTAGAACCTCAAACAAGCAGTTGATTTGTATAATTGATCAAACATAATGCTTCCAAGGCTGATAAAATAAACCATACTAAAATATGCGTATGTGCCTACCATTGCTAGTAAAAAGTAGAATCGTGCAAATTTATTGATTGTCAATGGGTGCTCGCGCTGTTATACTTCACCGCTTAAAGTTTGAGAAAATACAAGGAAAAACTGAATAGGTCCAAACAGTAGCTATTCAAAGATGCTATCAGTCCACAAGTTCATTTAGCTACGCCATTTAAACTTATTGTTCCACGTATACTTCAATAGTATTTTTTTTTTGCTTCCATGTTCCACCGGAGTCCCAACGCGAACCGCCCGTAGGGCGGTTTCAATAGTAAAATTCAGAAGTCCACATTGTAAATTTTCATCCAAACGCTCAGATTGTGAAAACCTTACTTTGAAAAACAGAACAACATTTGCATCAGTTAAGACGAGCGATTGAGACAATCATCACATAGGACTGAACCTCAACACAGTGCGGCCGCCTCATGCCAACATGAAGAGAAGACATGAAATGAAAATCCCATGTAAAGAGCAGTTCTTCTTCACAAGACAATCTCACGCATGAGAACGATGAAGTTGGAGGGGAAAATGTTGCACAAATAAATGCAGGGCACAGAAGTAGTGACACTGGACGAACCTTCAAGTCCTATGGGAGGTACAACTCCCTCACCTATGAATTAAAGTAAATTTATGTGCCAAACTTAAACTGAAATCTATGATCACGGCAGCAGGAACAAGCCAGTTTTCACGACCGCTAGCTTTTGGAAGCATATAAACACGACAAATATACCGCATGGCCGGTATGAGTGTGAAAGCCTAAGGATATTAATACAATATTTCTCAGGAGACATATATAGAACAGTTATGCGTGAAAAAATCCTCACAGAGATGGCTCCTGAGTCTTCTTGAGATTTGATTAGATTAGAATAATCGAGTTTACTACCGTGGGGAGTCAATGTCCTTAACGCTACGGGTGTCAAAGATGTGCACAGATGCCACAGAAGTACAAAACTCCTGAGTTTTCTTCGGCCCGGACATTAGGAAACCCCCAAATAAAGAAGAAACTTGCAGAAACCATCAACCTGTCTTTGAACGATAGAACTCAAATACATAAGAGATAGGATGAAGTAGGAGTTTTCCCGGTTTTTGAGCTTGCACAACTTTGATGCAAAAATTCTGAAAGAGATTAAAATCCAGAATCAAAGAAAGTTTTTATTCCAATGAAACAGCAATAAATTACGTACAAATTATTCGGGCAAGAAGTTGTATAACAGGCGTGACAACGACACAATAATTAGCTCCCCAATACCAGTTCTTTGTCAAAACGGTTGGAGGAAAAAATTCACGTACTTAAATGAACTAAATATGAAAATCATCTCACCCCTATTTTATAAAATACAGGAACCGTTGCAGCGTCTATTCACTCCTTAAACCAAAGCCGAAATGTTTGTCAGCGGGTCGGCATTGAAGAGTGAAAGAGGAAATGGGAAAACTCGTCACTATCAGTAAATGATTCACGTTCATTGCCACTTGATGACACGACGGACATGGGGTCGATAACGGCGTCCATCCGATGGTTGTGAGTTTTCGATGTGTGTACATGCGGTTCATGGATATTTGGTCTCTTCAGTTCGAAAATCAGGTTTCCCATTCTCCAACTGAGGGTTCGACTGAGAACATTTTTTATCTGCTTTGTTACCACATATCATTTTATCGAGATGTTATAAGGGATTCGATGATAGAAAGCTAATTTCGCGTGCATGGTGATAAATTGTCCTTGATAGGTGGAGGCCAGTTTAGTGAGTGAATCTGTACGCTCATTTCCTCTTATTCCCGCGTGACCCAGGATCAAGCAGAATTCGATTGCTTATTCTACCTACAACATAGTGAAAAGGTCTTGTTGTATTTTACGAAGAGCGGAGTGTGCAGAATTTGAAGCTAAGTGCGGGCACTCTGACCGTTCGAGAAGATGACGTAATTAGAGAGGTGGGTAATTTTGATCATTGATATCGTCACTTCGAGTGCATGTAACTCTGCAGAGGAAACAGAGGCTTCTCTTGGGCGGGTAGCCAAACGTGAGAAAGTCCTGCACACAGCGGCAGCTCACTATTTGCGCTCCAATGGAGATGGATCTCTATCTAATTCCATTCCGGCAACAGTTTTGGAGCAGTCAGTGTATATAAGACAAAAATCTGAATATTGTTCGTCGAAGAACTCTAAAAAATCTCGACAGTACATATTGGGTGGACCCCCCACCAGTCAACCTAAATCTAGGTTGACTGGGGTGGGTTGATCATCTAAGTAGGCGCGCTGATTCGGAGAAATCGATAAGAGAACAACGGCCTGAAAGCCTAGCGAGTAATGTCTAGTGTGGTCAGTCAGTGTCCACACGCAGGAAAAATGATGGGCAGATATTACTTCTGGCAGCAGAGGCATTTATTAAAAATATTAGTGATGGGGTTAAGGACTGGGTTGTTGAATAAGCTCATAATCATGCAGTAGTAATGTAGCGAGAGTTTATCTCGGCGGAGCGGAAGTTCATTGGCTAATATATTCATCGATTTGATGGAAGTGGAATGAGAAGCACCGGCTGCAATGCATGACGTTGTTGGCGATGATCGAACGAGATTCAAGATTTGTTTTGACTGATAAATTGTCAACAACATCTCCATAGTCGAGGCGTGTACGGGTTTCTGTTCTGTAATCGCTCTCCCATTTCAAATATGTTACTTGGAGGATAGTTTGATGGAGTCTTCGTATACTTAAGGTGCGTGGTGCAGCGTTAGGCTGGCTTTAGATGCAAACCGGGGACGAGAGTGAAATGCAATGGTTTTAGTTTACGATGGCAAATATTGGGATCCGTTTAAAGAAGACCAGTTCTTACCGTAAACACTTCTTGATTTCCTGTTGAATCGGTAATAGGCAAGGGTGTCTGCAGGTTATTTGTGAGTCGTCGTTGCAAAGGGAAGAGAGCTGTCTCCTCGTCATTGGAGAAGATGTTTGTTGGCTGATCGAAATCAAAGATAAAAATAGTGACACAAAGGACGTCCCAACTTGAGGCATCTACTGATGGACACCCATTTTCTGGGGATAGACACCGACAGTGTTACCGACCATGTTCTCGAAGGCGCGATTTTCGGGTTAAAGAGTCACCAATTTTTGGGTATCTTAGTCAGCTTTCAAGTCACTAGTTTTATGAGGTACTTACAATTGCATGGTACCATTTTGCATGCATATATTAGTATCGAATTATTTACAAGGTTGAGCCGCAGCTACAATGACTTTTCAATCTCAAATGCTCAAAGATTTTCAAATTGGCAACAAGGAATAGGAAGGGAATGAATAAGAAGGCAGTTAATTTGCCTCATAATTGATTATTGGATTGAACTTGTACACTGTACGAAAAAAAAATTGGCAATGGGGAACTTAGCTAATTATGGTAGTTTCCGCTAGAGACCAGGACTGGAAGACAATGCTCGTGGGGCACCATCGTTTGGGCTGCCCCAGCTTGGTCTTGAGCATGGTTTCCAAGAAAGAGGCCTGCTGCCGGGATGAATGCGATATCTGGATCCAGGGCATGACGAGGCGTTCTTGGTAAGGACCGTTTCTTTAGATTTTTGATCCTATAACTCCCATTGTAGGTGATCCTTGGGTAGCCTGGCTGGGCCCCCCCAGGTCCGGGCCAGTATTGGCAGGTGGACACTCACTGAACCAACCACGCTTTAAGAATATTATCGAATGAGTGAATTGGTTCAATGCCTTGCTGCAGGCTTACACGATGTTGCCGCTAGCAGAGTAGTTCAAACTAGTGGTCTGAAACTTACATTTCAGATGTCGTCTCCCATGATTCGGTCTATTTGAATGAGCACCATGAACAAGGTATGCTAACTTTTTTATTTTAATACCAATTGTAGGGACACTTGTCCTCTACACGATTTTACAAAATTGGTAGATATAACGTGACAAGACGCTTCTCAGATCTTTCATAATGCCGTATGTCTATTTTGTGTTCGGTTTCACAAAATGAAAAAATTCTGATGATCGACGGTCGGACGCCCGTCGATCATCAGATTATAGTAGTTCGCGATGATCTGATGTGGAGTGGCTTTAGAGACACCAAACTGGTTGTTGTTGTTGTAGTTTCTTCTGTTTTCCACCGGAGTCCCAACGCGAAGTTAACGCTGACTCCCCCGTAGGGCAATTAAAGAGTGGCAGAGTAGTTGCAGCGTAGATTGCGAGTATGTTCAATGCAGATACCAAGTATCTTCAACGTAGATTCAGAGTAGGTTTAACGTAGGTTTGACGTAGATACAGAGTCGGTTTAACGTAGATACAGAGAAGGTTTAACGCAGATACAGAGTAGTTTTAACACAGATTCAGAATAGGTTTAACGTAGGTTCAGAGTAGGTTTAACGTAGATACAGAGTAGGTTTAACGTAGATACAGAGTAGGTTTAACGTAAATACCGAGTAGGTTTAACGTGGATACAGAGTAGGTTTAGCGTAGATTAAGAGTAGGTTTAACGTGGAGTAGAAGTAGTTTCTTATACGCTCCACCGGCGTTTCCAACGTGAAGTCGTCGCACGAATCCACCCAGGAACCCTGCGGGCGTCTAACGATGTATAATAATATAACATACAAAATTTATCACCATGAAAAACGGGCACAAATATATATTGGAGCCCACAGAGGAAGAAATACTAAAATAAAGTTTTAATGCTCTATAAAATGAATAATCATCCATCCACCCCAAGCACCAAACTGGATGAGGTTGAGGCCTGCATGCATTTCGAGGTAGTCGGCATGACATGAGTTTTTTTTTTTTGTCGTGTTACACGGGTTGATGGTAAGGGCAAACGACGATAGAGGTCTGGGAAAAAAATGAATTTTAATACATTCTATTGAACACTTTAAGTAGTATTGACCACATTAAGGAGGTACTCGGGAGCACCTTGAGTGAGATTTTGATCATATTGACCTACATCCAATCCGGTTTAGGCTAATTTTCTCGACCTTGATCTAAGGCATGACGTTGTTCGATGATAGACCTTCGTTTGTTGTAAAATTCTCCATACATAGAAGTGAAGTAAATATGTTCCCTTTTCTTAATCTATTTCCTTGTTAAAAACACCCTGTAAAATCATTTGATTGAGACATCTAGCTCATAGACTGGGCTTGATGGTCATCATTTTTCAGCAAATGGGGAATTGATGGAACCTGCATCTGTAAGCATGTGGATAAGTCGCTCGGGGAGTACCTGGGTCCGACTGATTTTTTTCTCCACTTGGAGAAAGGGGTGTTCCGATTGATGGTGTTGGCTAATCGGACCCAACTTTCTTGTTTCTTTTCTAGGTTTAGTTTACGGCATTCGTCAGATTTCTTCTCCCTTGCCATTAGATTTATAGGTGGCAGTGCGGGACAAAAAAACTGCATTAAGTCTGTCACGCATTTTTGCTACTTCTCGCACCTCGATGCACCACCACAGTTTTGGCACGAAAATTGGGCGGGAATATTGAGGGACGCATGCGACACTCATCTTATGTGTGGCTGGCTGATGAGGTCATGTTCTGATATTTTGTAGGGCATGTCATATTGTGCCACGCGACATGAGCTGAAAATTGCCGTGGCTGTTTTTTTTTTGGGTTGTTGAACCGAAGTTCTTGTGCAGGAAAATTGTTAGGTTGATTTGATATGAGCCTCATTTCCACCAGAGCCTCAACGGAGTCTCAACGGTTGATTTTAGAGAAGGGATATAATGACTGGATTGTGGTGACATCACGTGATGAAGACACGAATTCCCAAACGAATTGGGGGTGTTGTTTGCTGGTGAGGAGAACCTGGCTAATGCGTGGTTTTAACTATAGCTGAGGTGCTATGTTGCATACCAATTTTTGGCATGAGTCCTTCGTAGTTGATTCCCATCGCGTCCTCACGCAGGGCATGAGAAAAAGAGCTGGTTCCCTCTTCTTTTCCTTGGACGGTCTCTGTTAAGATAGACGTGTGTCTGTCAGTTTCTTGAGCACAACGAGCTGCTGATCGGGATCGTTACCTGTCCTTTTGCACCGTGGTAGTTGGGATTTGATTTAGACCTCATTTCCACCAGAGCCTCAGCGCGAGTCATCGTGGTAGTTGGGATTTGATTTAGACCTCATTTCCACCGGAGCCTCAGTGCGAGTAATCGTGGTAGTTGGGATTTGATTCAGACCTCATTTCCACCGGAGCCTCAGCGCGAGTCGTCGTGGTAGTTGGGAATAAGCACTTCCAATTCATCATCGATGACATCGACGTCTTTTTCACGCTATTGTAGCATTGGTGCTCGTTGCTTGATCAACTTAGAGAGTAGTATACCTTGCGGACCCCACCTGAGCAACAATTGGTTCGTTGTTAAAGGTGCACTAGATTTCGGGCCATCGAAATTCTGCTCACAATTTATATCGGTGAAATAGGGACCATTTATTAACATGGCAGTCATTCAAAGCGTCAAAATTGTCTAATATTTTCTGAAGCGCGCTAACAATTACCATCTGAAGAAATGCGCACGAATGACCAGCATTTTGAAGAAAAATAACATTTAGCTGTTCTGCTTGTGTGAATACGTTCTAGTACCATTACTACTCAGCGCCAACTCTTCGAGCTGGTCAACTTCCATAGAACAGGTGATTGTTGGTATACAATACTTTGGCTTCCTAACAATATACAAATTTTGCTCATTCACGTGCTCGGTAAATAACTTGAATCGGCGGTCTCATTCAGTTGTTGAACTTGAACGCGCCTGCGTGGTGAATTGACTGAATTCTACTAGGTCGAGAAAATGAGGTTCCTTAGGATATTTTTCAATCATTTTTTTCTACAGAGCACTTTCTGAAAAAGTAATAACAGATTGTTCAACACTAACACTAAACTAGCAGAACAAAATAGTGAAAATTTCAAAGTCTAGTGCACCTTTAAGGCCACTAGCCCCTATTACGAGAGCGATCGTTGGACCGTGTGTGATAGTGTTGCTGCCAAAGAGAGGCGACGAGGTCATGTCGACAATGTATGGATATCATCTACGAGGTAAGATTTATTTGCAGGTTCAAGTGCTTTGACATAATCAAGTTGAGTTGAATTTTTGTCTCGCCAGATTTGAACGTTCCGTGTGACTGTGCGGTTATTTTTATTGGTAGTTATTTCTATGTGAAGGTTAGGCACGAGAAGGTGTAGTGTTATTATTGAGTGATCGACTAGCTAGTAGCGTTTCTAAGTGGAAAGAGGTGTCCTCAAGATCTATGTGGGTGAAAGGGAAGTTTGTCTTAGAAAACTGTATATTTGTGAGTGCGTACGGACCTGGTAGTGAGAGGAGTGAGGAGGAGAGGGATCAATTTTGGACTGACCTGAGCGAGTGTATTGAGAGTTTTGAAAGTCAATTCAATGTGGTTGCACTGGGCAAACCCTAATGCGAGAGTACCGAGATGCAGTAGTGGATAATGAGATAGGGAGGTATGGCGTTCCTGGTAGGAATGACAGTGGAGAACACCTCATAGGTTTATGTATGGAGCAGGAGCTGGTCGTAGGAACAGCCTGTTCAAGAAACGAGATATCTAAATTTACACGTGGGTAAGGATGGTGAATGGTGCAGTGGTAGAAAGAGCGCTGATGAATTTTGTGCTGACTTCGAGGAGAGTGGTGAGGAGGCTGTTGGATAAGCGGGTGTTGAGAGGAGAGGGGGGAGGCGTGTTGGACCATCTGCTAGTAAAAGGAAGTTTAAGAGTAGGTGGTAGAGTAACAAAAGAGAGGGAGGAGGAAGTGGAAGTGAGTGAGCTAAATGAGAAAAGCAGAGTGGAGGAGTTCCAGCAGGCGTTGAGGGAGGAATTTGACAACGTGAGAGGACAGGCCCTGCAAGATGTGGAAGAAGAATGGAGCGACATTCAGAGATCCCTTGTTGAGGTGTTCGAGAAGTGTGTGTGCTGTGCCACGTGTGGGCGGGTGCAGACGAAGGGCAATGAGTGGTGGAACGAGGAAGTCCAACCTGGCGGTGACGCAGAAGAGAAGAGCTTTTGAGGAGTGATTGTAGGCGAAGTCGGTGGTGGCCTATGACAGCTATAAGAAGAAGAGGAAGGAGGTAAAGCGAGTGGTGAGGGGAGAACCTAAAGAAACGCTGATGCCAAGTGGGGCAGACGGTTGTGCCAAAATTTTGAGGAGAACAGAAAGATGTTCTGGAAATAGGTTAGGAGGGTGAGAAAGGAAGAGGCAGTGAAAGACAAAAACGGCCAGTGGCGGTGTGCGGAAAAGTATTTTGTTGAATGTCGAGGATGAAAGAGGTTGACATTGTTGCTGTTGGTGGTGGTGCGCGGACGCCGACTTTTGGAGCGCTACTTGTTGCGGACATTACTAGGGAAGAGGTGCAGGAGGCGGTGGAGAAAGCAGGGACCTGGTTTGGATGGCGTTGCGACTAAGTGCCTGAAAATGGTGGAATAACGATTGTCGAATGGTTGGTGAGGCTACTGAACATTTGTTTTGTGACGGGCGTGGTACCGATGGAGTGGCGCAGTGCCTGCGTTGTCCCGCTGTCTATGTATTTCGCAATTTTCCTGACCCCATGTATTACGTGATTGCCCCACCCCATGTATTTCGTGCCAGGCATTCCTGATTCTTGCCTCAAATAAGAAGTTGGCTGTCGATCATTGATTGTAATATTATAGTTTACAATCTGTCACATGAAACCAGAATTGAATTTTCGTTTACGTTTTATCAAACAGTGGCCACAACAATAAGTTTCATGTGTACTATTTTGAAAAAATGAAAACCCATTGCCAGAT